>NW_020868803.1:53723-72260 GCF_003789085.1 Penaeus vannamei
AAGCCCCTGGGGTTAACGGGAAGTTCGGAGGAGGTGGGCCTTGCCAGTCCTCCTCCCCCAGAGATAACCTCATCAGCAATGTCATATAATTGGTAATACTGGGGGGGAGGGGAAATGTCCCTCCTACTCGGCAAGAGAGGCGGGCTGCGGGCCCCGTGGGAAGAGCGATTGCTGGGACGCAGGATGGCAACGGGAGCTACACGTCCGCTTGCGTCTGGCAGCCGCCAGCCTAGAATGAAGCTTGTGGGGAAAAGCCCTAGGGAACCCCACAGGTGAATGTCGGGTCCTGCAGCCTGCCGCCCTTTCTATATGGGGCAGTGTCGGTGGGGTTGCAGAGGTGGCGTCCACCCGGAGTGACTGCCCGAGGGTGAACCTCAGGTGGGAAGTCAGGGTGGGGGCTTGGAACATCCACTCTTTGCATCAGGATGATCGTTTGCCTCTACTATCGAGGGAACTGGGGAGGCTGAGAGTTGGGGTGGCTGCTCTCTTGGAGGTGAGAATACCTGGCAGCAGCACGATCAGTGTAGGTGGCTACACCTATTACTGGTCAGGCCGGAGCAATCTGGAATCACTCCTGTTAAGTCCACAATCGACCGTATCCTTGCGCTTCGAGTCATTGTAGAGGGCCGTCGTCAGTTCGGACGTGGGCTGCTTGCAGCCTACATCGACCTCAAGAAAGTGTTCGATATAGTGCATCGGGAATCACTCTGGAGATCCTGAGACTGAGAGATATTCCAACAAGGATTATTGGATTAATAGCAAGTCTGTATACTGGTACTGAAAGTTGAACTTCTTTCCTGTTAGTTCAGGAGTGAGGCAAGGCTGTGTCCTTGCACCAACACTTTTCAACACTTGTATGGACTGGATACTGGGCATAGTTACTGTTCAAAGTCATTGTGGAGCAACACTGGGCAATATCAAGGTTACAGACCTTGACTTTGCCGATGATGTTGCTATTCTATCTGAGTCTTTGGAAACCTCAGTGGTGGCTCTGGATGCATTTAGTAATAAAGCGAAGCCCTTGGGTCACGAGGGTCCTGGACCAAGACCAAGATCCAGGACTTTGGGGACTTGCTAGGAGAACCTGTTCCGTCGGTACGTGCTTGCGGCAAGTACATGAAGTCACAGAGTTTTACATACCTTGGTAGTGTAGTTTATAACTCTGGCTGTCAGACCAAGAAGTCAGCAGACGGATTAGCCTGGCAGCAGGGGGCATGAACTCTCTCGACAAGAGTATTTGTAGATGCCGGTACCTGTGTAGAAGGACCAAGCTACGTGTTTTCAAGGCCCTGATAATGCCAGTTTTGCTATACGGTAGTACAACCTGGACATTATCCTGTGCCTTGGAGTCTCATCTTGATGCCTTCTGTAATAGGGTCTTGCGCCAGATCATGGGGTACTGTTGGCGGGACCACGTGTCCAACCAACGGTTGCACCGTGAGACTGGCAAAGGACCTATTTCCTGAACAATCTGTGATCGCCAACTCAGGCTATACGGCCACCTGGCTCATGGCTTGGGCAAATTGATCAAACCTGTCGTGAGGAGCTTGAGATGGGCCAAGTCCCTGCCTGGCGGCATACCATGAGGGACCCAAAAGGTGGAAACAAAGGATGTATGCGGCTATGCGGCCCCGCCGGCGTCAGCCTCCCTGATGATGATGATGATATCTACATACATGCACACTACATATATATACACATATACAAATACACACATACACATACAGACGAATATATATATCTAGGGCAACTCATACCGACAAACACGAGATTCTGGAGGTTAGTGCCATGGAAGTGACCAGGACAAAGTGCCAGAACGTGTGAGACCTCCTGCAGCACAGTGTAGAGGCTTTAACAGTCGTGCAAACTAGTCATTTACATAGGATGCTGTATGGGTATGCAGATGTGTTTAGCAGGGGATGAGCAGATCTGGAACGTATAGGGTTAGCCAAGCTTTGTATCCATTAAGCACATGCCAGAAGGAAAGCACCAACCAAGCGCCAGATACAGCAAGCAGCGTCCCAGTTTCTGGTACAAGAAAGGTCAACGAGTCCCTGGTCTTTAACAATGAAACTCATACTCCTTACCATAGATGAACGACAACGTGGACTCTAGATGTTAGTTGGTATTCCAATTTGGACCTGAAGTCCAGTTAACATCAGATGGATTTGTGGACAAAAATATGATGAATAACTCGTTCGGCGGGGGTTTTGGCAGTTCAGAGTGATTCCCTTCGGACTACATTATTCTCCAGCCACCTTTCAAAGATTGATGGAGCATGTAATAATGTTCATGTTCCGATATGATATCATTGTGTCAAGTAGCAGCTTTGAAGAGTAGCTGGAGAAGCTAAAAGCTGTGCTGCAGCGGAGGAAGTAATCTCAATCCCAAAATGTGCACCCTCTTCAAGGAGACGCCGTTTTGGGGGGGCAGATGATGCCCAGCGAGAGAATCAATCCTGACCCTGAAAAGGCGAAGGCAGTGTATGACTTGCCAGTGTCTAAGTAAGGTGAGGAGCATTGACGGCTTCTGTACTTATTACCGCATGTCCATAAAGAACTTTACTAGGATTGCCACACATCTCTATCATCTCAGCCGGGTGTGCCATTCCTGTGGGACCAGGAATTCAGAGGGTGTTTGAGAGGCAAAGGTTGGATTTGGTTGGTTCACAGGTGCTGAAAATTACAGATACTGTGTGCACATACCTTCTTGATTGTAGCACCAGCGGCGACAGTGCTCTCAGTGGTGAAAGATGACAAGGATAGTGTTGTAGCATACTACAGAAGTTCATGATGAATAAACAGAACTAGTGTTACGCAGAAGGAATTGCTGGCTACTGTGATATTTTCACACTTCCACTCCTATCTATATGGAGTAGAGCTTGTTGTGCGCAATGATCACGCAGCATGGAAATGGCTGAAGACCGTCCAAAAAACAGAAAGTCAGCTCGGATAATGGCTCTGAGGAATACAACTACTGAGTGGAGTGACATCCAGGGAGGATGCATGGGAACACAGACGCCCTCAGTTGATGCCTTTGGGAACCGACGCTACGTTAAGATTTGTTAGCTTGAATGTTGATGTGTTGTTTCTTATAATCCGCCATTTTCTAAAATATTATCCTTTGTATATAATATATTGAGGATAGTCTCTAATTAACGGGGGACAGATCTATGCCCAAAGGTTTGAAGAAAAAAGAGGTATAAAACTCATTCTTGTGTGCACGACGTCGAACATGATAAACACGGAGAAGAGAAAGATCCCTCACAGTGACCACCCCGTGACAACGCTTGCAAACAAATGTCTCTTCTGCAATTTTTGCCGGCAGAATTGCTTTGTGGTTGCGTCAGTATTGCTGATAAAAAAAAAATCCTGGGAGCAACAGGATAATAACAGCCCGCTGTTGGGGCTGTGAAGTGGGTAGCAACCTGGTGGCGTATCAGTCAGTCATGCCTTTTTGTTTCTTTTTATCTTTGTGGAACAAATAACCAGGACATACGTTGCCGTCAGTATTGTAAACTTTTTATTATAGTTCCTTATACTACAAAGCATATATCCTAACGCACTTATTTTAACCTTTTTGCATTATCTGAATTTCGAAAGAATATAAGAACCATGCCAACTTCACTGGCAGCAGACAAATTAATGATGTGATTTCATGGTCGCAATCGATGTTTCAGTGACAAAAGCCACTGAAGTCACCTTCAGCAATTGCTTGAGTAATCGGGCAGTTGATCTAAAGCCATATTCACAATCATACATGCATAAAGACACAATGATTATAAATGTATTGAAGAAATCAGATAACAAAAATATTGCTTAGTGATAGTATTTAGTGCAGCAGTTGCATGAAAACAGATACTCAATATCTGTATAATACACAGAAAATATATATGGAATTACATGAATAATCATAGCCAAATATGTATCGTGCAGTAAATGAATTATTATTTGTGACTGTTAGTTTTTTTTCCCAGAAACTACGGGGATGTTTTTGCTATCCTGCTGAAATCTGAATGAGATATGACCCAGACGCGCCAATAGTTGATCATACATGTGTGTGAAAGGCAAGCCCCCTTCACAAAAGCCAGACTTGACCAGAATATTTAGTCTATTGATCATACGTTTAAATAATAATAAAAAGTCAGCCATATTGATGGCTATGCATGTGTACAAACAACAGGCAGCCCAACCAATAATGCCGTATAATTATGTAAATGTGCCTCAGGAAACGATATAGTCAGGGATTATGTGAAATCAAATTTATTTCTATACTCCTGGCAATGTGTTAGGCGTCATTTTTTTCCCTTTATTTACTTTATTTTTGGGCAACTTTACGTGTTAGTTCCGCCTAACGGATTGTGCCGATTTTGGTATGATGGATTCCTCTCCCTCTCTAATAATATATAAAAAAAATTGCATGGACCCCTCCCCGGGAAAAATAATATAATACAGTAAAAACGAAACTGTACCTTCTAATACAAAACGAATAAGTCCCTACAAGGTACAGTGCAAGGGCTTGCACATCCCCAGGGGATGTGCTGTCCCCAACCCCGCCATGGAAGACAAAGAATCCATATGTATGTACGGCTAGAGCTTTAGACAATCACAAGGGTAATGGAATGTGCCCAGAGTAGCAGCATACTGACCTGTGACATAGTCAGCATTGTATACAGAGTAAAATGTATGATAGTCCAGATGAACGTTGGAGGCCGCGGTGGCCCGATCTCCTCGGCGGGTCGTGCGCAGTTCCTGGGGCA
The DNA here is from genome assembly GCF_003789085.1 of Penaeus vannamei. Lineage (NCBI taxonomy): Eukaryota > Metazoa > Arthropoda > Malacostraca > Decapoda > Penaeidae > Penaeus > Penaeus vannamei. The sequence goes on from NW_020868803.1 coordinate 58,483, forward strand.
TAGCGGTGATCTAGCATGATAGAGTGTAAAGATACATTTTATATTAGGAGGACGTATGACAGTTTCAGATATTAGATGGCAGTAAATATCCCATTTACTTCCTATACTGACTGTGTCGCCATCTATTGAGTGAAAATGTAGCCTTGAGATCGAGTTTCCTTTCTGGAAACCAAGACCTAGGAGTCCACAACAGCAATGAGATGGGCTGGCGGCTCCGCCGTGGTTGCATATTTATATCCGTCGCGTTGGACGAGAAATGAGACTACTCAGAGTGACCGACTTCATGCTTGAGATCACCGTGAACCTTGATGCTATGCACGTCTTCATCACCTTTATCACCATTGGCTGAGCACCCTTAAGTCATCGGCAGCAATCAATCAGATTAGTACCTTATAAGTCTAAGGCTATACAATGCTATGTTCACCTAACATGCAGTTTGTGTGCGTTCTATTCTACCATGGGCATGAGGAATCTTTATTTCCCGTATAGGGGTTGGGGCATCAGCCCTTCCTTGCCACTGGGGCCAAGATTTCGGTAATGGGGGTGTTTCTGTTTTTTTTTTTTTTACCACTTTTTATTTCAAGGTGGAACGGGTTTCGCTGTCGCCACTGAGGCCAACCTGCAGCCGTAGCTGAAGTGGACCGCAAGGTCCGTAGCAGGCACGTCAATTGCCCCGACGCCTGGTACCAAGCGGGAAAGTGGCCGTCCTCGGTCGTACTAGCCGGCGCTGTCCAACTCGATAGGAAGGGGGTGAAGAAGGCGCCGCAGAAGGTCCCGCTCCCGGACCGCCGACGAGAAGGCAGCGCCAGCAAAAGCCCCAGGAGAGCCGGGCAACACTGCCCAGCATCAGCGAGGCATCCCGTCACGCAGGACAATCGGCGCCCACTAAGCTCAGAAGAGCAACACGAGCCGGAGATGTCCCTCGGGAGTGACCACCCCCCGGCGACCGCAGGCAACATCGGAACGAGAAGGATAACCGAACGAAGTGGCTCTCCTTGAAAGGGTCGAGAGTTAGCAGTTGTCGTTGGTAGCGTAGCTCGCGCGGTAGCTGAGTGGAGCACGTTGGAGAGGATACTGGGAGAGATGTTACAACTGCGGCCGCCAGGAGAAGAGTGGTGTTTCTGCAATAATTTCGATATATATGTGGATAGTAGAGTATAAGAGGAATCTAACGATACCAAAATCGTCTCAGTCAGACGGCTCTTTTATGTAAAATAAGCTCTTAGTTAAATACTTCATTTAATCATTATCACTCTCTGGTAAGGAGCTCTACTGCTGCTCCACAAGTCTCTTCAGAAACTTGCATTCGAATTCCATTGGTGCCACCATTTAATGATGTCTTGGACTAATGGAAGGCTGCATTTATCTTTCGTCTGATCTATATTTCCTTTATGTTTGAGGCGACCCTCAAGAAAGGGAGTTATAAAAATAGGCTAAAGTTTCAAATAAGAAAATGAGAACTGGACGAATGGATTTAAATTTATTTCTTACATGTGATGTTTTTTTTAGGCTGTTAGAAATAGTAATGACAACAAAAAAATAATAGTTATTGAAAGTTTGTACATTTCATTTCTATTTATAGTACGTTCAAAAATGAACTGTGAGTGAAAATCTAAACCCCTAACATACATGATTTTGTCTCATCTTTTGATGGCACAATAATTTAATTGCTTGTTAATATTGAATTACATAAAGAGAAAAGTTATTGATTCCCGTTATACTCTGTAGTATATCTGGTGCAAGTACACATAAAAACTAAATCCTTGTGTATATGTAGTCCGTTCATTGCATTTTAATATTCAAGTTTGGGTTATACATTCTTTCTAATTCTTTATATACTGTATTACATGCATACATAAATACAGGACCGCCGATAGGGGCGGGGGGGGGGGGGTAGCCGGGGCAACGACCCCGGGGCCTGTAAAATTTACAGTAGTCGCTTATTTGTGCCCAAGAACAACTAACTCAACAAATTTATAGGGTGTATTTATACTAAAACAACGCTACAGTAGTTAACGTTACCAAGATTAAAAATAAGGAAGTGATTAAAAAAATGTCCTCAGTCTTGTGCCAAACTAGCGATATTTTAAAAGTTTTGTGATAATAGTAACACATTCTTGATTGTAAGTTCGTGTAACATACAGTTTATATTAACATAAAAGTTTAAAGGAAAACTGGGCGTTTCCCACATAAAATGGATGTGGGCCTGAGGGCCCGGCCTTGTTCTTTGCCCCGGGGACCTGGCCGCCTGTATTCATGTATATATATATCACTGTGCAATGCTGGGAATACGCATGATGGAAGAATCGTCTGTGTGTAGATTCATTAATAACGTGTTCTTGTGGTTCCCTTCTGTTATTGGTCAGCATACGATCACCTCCAGTTGGGAATGAAATTATCATTCCTCAACAGGACAACAGGGGCCACGATGCTGGTCAGTTTTCGGAATTAGCCCGGTAAATGTCCGAAGGCCAGGTATTCCACCATAAATGCACATAGCATTTATACTGCTTAACTGGCATTATGTAGGTGTGTACTGCTTTGGTGTTGCCATCTCTCCATTCATTTACAGTTATTTTTTTTTTTAATTTTTTTTTTTTTTCATCAAACTATTTTCTTTGTCTATGGAATATTGATGGAGACATCCCCCACACTTTGTGAAGTGCTGCCACTCTTGCTTGTATTTAAGTGTGCTATCACTCTTCCTTATTTTCACCAAAATGTAGCATGGTTATGATAAGATTCAATTCAAGTGCCTATATCAATGTTCCTAATGATGTGCTTCTCAAGCATTAGAGAAACAGAGATGGTCTTGAGTATCATTGGCTCTGCCCTCTATGTCAGATTTGCCCTTTTATTCAGGTGCCGTTATTTGAGTGAACAAATAACAGGTACAGTTCTCCACAGTTCTAGCTGGTACAGTACACCTCGATAGTCCATGGAATGCAAACCATGCATAATATCAAATGATCTGTCGAAAGAATACTTTTTCTTTGTAATGAAGCCTGTGATGGGTTCATAATATTTCACAAATATTTTCACTTACAACTAACATCAGCCATCAAAATTTTGTTAGAAAGTTAGGAAACATTACAATGTATTGTCCAATGCCAACATTATTCCTTGAAATATGTTTTGTTTCCTTTAAAAAATAGCAGTTGGAACTGGTGTGATGTCACATCATCATCATAATAGCCAAAAATGTTTAATCTTAAATTACTCTTAGAATAAAAGTTGTAAAATTATATACAGTATATATATATATATATATATATATATATATATATATATATATATATATATATATATATTATATATATATATTTATGAAATTTATAAATGTAAAACATTATTTTCAGTAGGTAAAACATGAATCACATATATTGTCTATAAATATAAATTATATGGTTTTATCACCTGATATAATGCCTCTGCGTAGATTTCTGGAGCTTCTGAGTGATACACCATCTAATTGCTCAATAGCTGCATGGAGTGGTTGTCTTAAACATGATTTCAAGGTTTAAAGACGAGAAAACTTGGTGAGAAATTTCCGACAGGCCATCAGCAATAGCGAAAAAGGACGAATATGACCGATATTAACAGACGTCTACAACAGGAATATCCACATATTTGCACATATTTCAGTGTTTCTTGACAATATTATAATTTTGGCTGTCTCTTCTAAGAAAAAACTAACGTATACACAGTGTGCTGCTTCCTTTAAGAGTGGCATAACCACATTGTTTATATATTGTAGGACTTGACGCAGGGGCTTTTCGCAGGCCAACGTTTTCGGTATCACGGTCCTAGAACGCAGGATGGGATAACAGTTTAGCAGGGACTAACTGGTATGGAACATTAGTGTGACTGCGTCTTTAGGTGCATTTATTTTATTTAGAAACCTGTTGCATGGAAATTAAATTTTTTGTTATTTTTTTAATCTAAATTTTTATAACATTTCGACACCACATTCTTCATCTGATTTTTTCTTGTACATATTTGTACAATTATTTCAACCAATCACAATTATCATTAACTCCAAGCCACCGGAGATGGCATGAGCGGAAATTCCATGCCCATAGTATTTAATATAGTAATATATTTAACACATAGATGGCTCCATAAGTACCAAATCACCATTGAATCAATTAGGAGTGCTCTCTCTCACTTCTTTATCCATTCCTTTGATTTTCAAAAATATTTTCTGGTATCTAATGTTGCCGTTAATGTCGATAATTGATTTTGCAGGTGACACTCCTGGGTTGTGAGGCCCTGTAGTCTGGAGCAGCCTTTTTTTATGAGTTCTTTTTCTTTGTTAATGTGATTTCCCTGAGCCTGCAAGAGTTACCTTGCGGGCTTCTGCATTCGCTAGAGGGATGGGCATCGATTTGCCCCCCTTCACCTTAGCAAGTTCGGCGGTAAAGAGGTGTCTTACGCAACTCGATCCGCCTTGGGTACGAAAGGACGCAAGCAGGCTTCTACTGGGGGATCATTATCATTAGTCCCTTTAGGTCAAAGGGCAAGGGCCCATGGATCGGACTTGGTCCGATACCCATTGTGATTGCTCCCGCAATTACCCCTTGTCCTTAAGAAGGGACAACCCAGGACCGTCCTAAGACCAAGATGACTATGAACAGTGGAACTCCTGCCACTGACAAACGAGAGCGACCAATTCTTGCTATCCCTCCCAAGAATATAAGATTTTGGGCTGTCAGATGGGTGTTAACCTTTTCATCATCAAAATGGTTCTTGATGATCAAGTGGACTGCGACTTTGATTTTGTCCAAAAATTGCGAGATGGTAGCCACCTAGTTAAAGTGTGGTTCAAATCCCAGATTAACGACATGCTGAAACTGAAGCAGATTCATGATTTCATGGTAAAAATAAATATTCTTGTTGGCCCAAATATCTGCAAGGGAGTAATCTTTCACTGAAATGGGCAATGGATGAAAGTGAAATTCTTGAAAGACGAGAATGTACGAACAAAAACTGTCATTTCTTTACCTTTTCCTTGAGTAAAATCTCGATATTGCATATGAACGTGTTCAAGCAAAATCTTATATTCAAAAACTCATGCATTATATTGGACAAAAATTTGGAAACACCTCATTACAATGCACTGGTAAGGATATCAATAAATTCACTAGTGGTAAATGTGCTGAAGCTCATGACACCCCTGAATATACCGAGAACACTCAAGTGTGCGAACTGTGGAGGTCCCCATCAGTCTGGCTCTGCTAAGTGCAGCAGCCTGAAAGAGACTGAAATATTAGCATACATGTGTGGTCATGGTGTTAGTTACCTTGAAGCCAAAAGGAAAGTTGAAGGGTTTGACCAGCAAACCCATTACTTCTTACGCTTCAGCAGCAACTAACAACACAGTATTGCCAGGAGTTTGTGGTTAAAGGAAATTACAGAATTAAAGGAAACAGTTAAAGACTTAATGAATCAGATTAAAGAATTAATACAATTATACAAATTGCTGAATCAACCCAGCAAAAGCAGCAACGTAAGGAGGATGATACCAATTCACATTCTGGATCACACCTCGTCCAGGTAGCTCCTGTTAGGACTTCATCTAGTTTGTGTTCCTCGGAGCAGATCATCTTCAACTGGGCGTCTCCCTGGCAGCGAGACGGAGGCTATTGTCTCCAAAAATACCCGTGGGACAAGATATTAAAAATTATTTCTAAATAAAAAACAAAGATTTTACAACAGCAAATCTATTATCAGATGATAAAAAAGATAGTATATCGTCACTTTTCATACGAAGACAAAACTTTATGACTTTATCTAAATTCAAATAATGAATAGGATCCATTGGCTTAATGATCTTGGCTGGCTGCATTAACATGGCCTTATAATGCTGGTCAAGAGCCAAGAAATCCAACAAGCAAGCAAACAAGTAAGCACTTGCAGCTCCATCTATGTGCTAAGGCATTTTACAAAACTACTACAGTGAACACCATATTTTCCCAGAGGAATTGGGTGAAAGATATCACATACACTAAATTCTATTCTTTATTTTTGGTAACTGATACACTGAATGTAATTTGAAAATTATGACATAACTGGTTGATAAGAAAAGATTTTAACATTGAATCCTTTAATTGAATCCTGTAATATTACACAAAGAAATATAGTTATCAACCATCCTCATAAACTATCTTTTTAAAAAGATAAGTTATGGATATAAAGATTTGATAAATACCAAACTAATAAAATTTATCATTTTTTCAAGTTGTGATTTTTGTATTCAAATGAAAGTTGATTATTTTAGATCATAACATTTTTCGTCTCATTTCTGCCTACATTATACTTAAGAATCTACTCAAACCACATATGGTAAACAGGCTCTTCCATTTCATATCAAACAAGTTTCTTCATACACAAATCTTTCTCTCTTATATTTGACAAATACATATGAAACCCAACTTGCCTCTCAAATAAATCCCTAACTTCTTGAGCAAATCTGATATATCTCACTTATGTGTCATTGCTCCAGTAATACTAAAACAAAGCAATTGCCTCCATCATGCTTTTCTAAAATCAGATATGCTACATTCATATTCTGTTTTTTAGATGCATATATGTGATTTGTACTGTTTATATCACATTCCACCTAAAAGAAGGTTATTTTCCTAACCTCTTTCCTATCCTTCCCTAAGACAAGTACTCTACCCTTAAAAAAAATAAAAAATAAAATATATGACTGGACTACAATACCATTCCCTGGGTAGGCTGTAATGTAGGCTTTGTCAATTCTCTATGTTAATATCTACCAGAACAGGGGATTTAATTTACGTATTAGGCAAACATGGAATAGACAAAGAATATGCAGATAAAGACAACTAGAAATAAGGAAGGCAACACTTCAAATCAAAAGTGTTTATCTCTTTTTTTTTAAATTTCAAAAAGGCATATGGTAATTCTGAATATTTCATTACATTTAGTCACCTCTACGTTCTATAAAGCATTATTTCAATAAAGCATAAAAGAATGTATTTCATATTAATCTTAATATTATTTACATTGATTACCTTGGCAGCTGTTGTGGATGTTGTAATTCTCAAAGGTGGCTCAAGCTCCATTCATGGACTCATCTTATTTAGGTCAAAATTAAAAGAATTTCTTTTAACTTTCATGGAAAGTAATAATCAATATAACCATTTAATGATGATAAATGGTTAAAAAACAAAATAAATGTACTAAACATCAAAGATCATATAGCACTACAGAAGAATAAAGTAGAGAAAGGGGTAATGGTTAATGGTTACAAAGCAAAATAAATGTGCTAGATGTCAAAGGTCATACAACACTGGAAAGATGTAATAGTGAAAAAGATAAGGAGGGGGGTTATGATTAAATGTGCTACATGTCAGAAGTTGTAAAGTACTTCAGGAAGGTAGGGATTAACAGGGATGATTAGATTAAAAGGAAGAAGTGGGATTTTGCAAGGATGTCTGTAGGGTAAGGTAGGGAATAGCAAAGGAGAAAGGGGGTTTAAGGGCTATTAGATCCCAGTTTCAGGTAAAATGTCAGGAGGAAGAGAATCTAGGGAATGGGATTGTTGTGACTAAGGGACAATTCCAGGTGAAAGTGGAAGGGATAAGAGGGAAGGAAGGGGGACCTGCAGTGACCTCTAAGGGGGATGATGTGACATTGTACTGATACTGCATCATAGTCCATGAGGCAGGTAAGGAAGTCCACACACTGACCAAGCCTTGTCATAGACAGGAGCAGTTTGTCAGGGGAGATGGAGGCAATTCCAATGCAAATATTGAGGGAGGCATGAGGCTGGGCTGGAATGGATTTGCCAGTGAAGCCAGTTTATGAAGAAAGTTGTGCAAGTGGAGATGAAGTTGAGTATATTGGGAGAGGAGGAATGCTTCTGGAAAATTGAGGACTTACCTTGATGGATAGTTTCCCCAGGACATTCATGACTGGCACAGACTCAGTCTTTCATCCTTTCAACACAGCTCTAGCAACTTAGGAAGTAGATAATAGCAAGTGTTGGAAAAGAGAAGGCAACGAAAAGGGGAAGGGTAAAAAAAACGTGCAAAATTAGTCAAGTTGAGGGCTAAGGTCCAAGGCAGGGGTGATCCCCAGCATTGGGTCCCAGTTTCCATACACTAAGCCCCTTCATAACAACAATGGGCATGGGTTTAGGGGGGGGAGGCCAAGAGGGGAGCTCCCAACATTGGGTCTTAGTCTCTGTCTCCTAAGTCCCCCTACAGCAACAACAGGCATGAAATGGGGCGGAATATGGTTATTTAGATGTTCAATATACACTTCTATCAAATATTTATTTAATCCTTATATCAAATAAAGAAAAATACAAAATAGAGCTGAAGTGATTTATCTCAATTACCGATAAATAGATCAATTAGCATCTTCATCTTTGTGAATATATTGATTTCATGATAAAATGTGAAAACACAAATTAAACCTATATCTAATTTCACAATCTTCTTAAAACTATCTCTGGTTTCTATTTCTCTTCCACATAGAAAACACACATAACTGCGCACACGCACGCAACGCACACGACACCCACCACACCCACCACACCACCCCACAACCACCCCACCCACACCCAACCACACACACACACACACACACACACACTACTTCAAGAATTTTCCAACCATAATCCTCCTTGCTAGTTGTAAATATATTAACTCAAACATTCTTTTCTCCTTCCATTTTCTTTTTTCCTTTTTTCAACAATTATTGTATGCACCATCTTCATAAATCAAAAATGAAATGAATGCATAAAAAAAATCTTTCCCACTTTTTAAATTAACCAAAATAAAATGATTTGTCACAAGAGAACATGACAGGTAAGTAACCAGTCTATTTGGATTTGTAAAGAACACCATAAAACATTGTTTTTCTTCTCAGAAAAGTCAGAAAGAACAATTTACTAATAAACAGAACATAATATTAGAAAATATAACTCCTATAAAAATATTTGTTTCTGTTTTAAATACAGAACATAAAATCTCTAAAAGTGATAGACACATACAATGCTCTCCTAACATTTTTGTTCTATACACATTTCTGTATCATATCTATCTTGATATGAATTTTAAGTTCAAACATAATTGTAATGGCTGTGTATGTCATTTTGACTATCCAAAAATTAGAAAAAAAGAAGAAAAAACAACAAAATACAGTAAAGGTGTATGTTATCAGTTCTCAAACTTAAGTTTCAGTCATACATTATGAAACTTCTGCAAATCATACAAACACACTTGGAGAATACCCATACACATGTAAATTATGCATCTATGTGTTTCTGTATGTATATATTATATATTATATATATATAATATATATATATATATATATATATATATATATATTATATATATATTATATATTATATATTTATATATATATATATTATTATATATGTATATAATATATATATATATATATATATATATATATATATGTATATAATATGTATATATATATATATGTATTATAATATATAGTATATATATATATATGTATATATATATATGTATATATATATATGTATAATATATATATATGTATATTATGTATATATATATGTATGTATATATATGTATATATATATATATATATATATATATATAATATGTTATATAATATGTTATATATATATGTATATGTATATATATAATGTATATATATATATATATATATGTATATATTTGTATTATTATATATATATATATATATATATTATAATATAATATATATAATATATATATATTAATATACATACATACATACATACATACATACATACATACACACACATGAATAGATGCATCCAACTCACACACATGCAAAACACACATATTATGACAGTGCCACCAGGGATAGCATGTACAGTGGAATTAGTTTACTACTGTATTTACACATAGGTGTCTCTACATGTGCTTAGCCACCAATGAGTCAATCACTAGTCTGGTCTATCTCACTTGTTTAGCATTTTCCTTGATTTTCATAAAAAATTGATTTTATATTACTATTAGTATTGCTAACAACATTGTAATAATTATATTATCAATAATAATAATAATAACAGAATCACCATTAACCCGATGTTATGGCTTCTTCCTGAACCATATAGTGGATGGTTGGCCACTTAAGTGAAAAATTGGAAGCATAAGGAGCACATATTTACCTTATTCTGTGTGTTTGTATATAACAAAAACAATTTTCCAGCATTAGAGACAAAAACAAGGCTTTAGCCCCATGCCCAAAGCCAAACAAGCGAAGAAGTATTTACAGCACACAACTTGGAGCTGGCTGACTGCATATGGCACATATTAGATACCAACTTAATTAGATTAGATACCAACTTTCAATAATGGGTTAACAGCATTAACAAAAAAATAATAATAAATAAATTTTCCCTAAAAACTCAAAAGATGGCGAAAATCAGGTTAGCTGATGTAGACTACAAATCAACTCCATGGTGGCTGAGCACTCATGGAGCCATCTATCTGTAAATATATTTCACAAAACAATACTACAGTGAACATCACATCTTCCCAGCAGCATTGGGTTAAGGGGAAAAAATACATATATCAGGTAAAATTATAACTATGTAAACCTTATTCAGATTTTGGAATACAGTTCACATCTTTGTGTTTTTTCTCCATGTGGAGCTTAAGTGACACATTTCTTGTGCATTTATAATCGCACAATGAACATGAAAATCGGTATTCACCTGTGTGTTTGGATATGTGGTCTGTAAGGCTTCTTTTTCGATCACATATATAAGGGCAGTAGGGACATGAAAACCTTTTTTTGATTTTGTGTGTCTTGAGATGGCGATTGTACTGTCTGGATTTGGAGGGGAGGAAGATTTTATTGCAGTACTTACAAATTAATCTATTGCAACCACTGGTGCTGTGAGTCTTAAGTTCTTGGTAGTCAATAAAAATTTCATCACATGCAGGACACCTGAAAGAACCTGAATCTGTTTTTAAAGTCTCTCCAGCAGATGTGTTGTTCTCCTTGGTATGAGTCTGGGATGCTGGTGCAGGCTGTTCGTCATTTAATAAAACCATTTCTTCTTTTGTCTTATGCATAGCATGATGTCTGGTGAGGCGCTGCTTGCAATGTGTTATATATCTACACACTGAACAAGAGTACACACTGCGCAGTCGTAAGTGTTTGTCTAAGGCTTCTGTGCTTGAGAACTGCTTTTCACAGATTACACAGAAGCTATCTCGAAACTCATGTGTCTTAAGATGTTCAACCAAATCTTTTCGTACGGTGAAGGTTTTCTTGCAGTGCTTGCAGCATAAAAATCTTTTAGTTGCATTTTTCAGTTTGTGGTCTACATTCTCCTGGAAAATATTAAAATATAGACAATGAAATAAGCTGTGGTTGAATTGTAATATTTCTATATTGTGAAGTGTGATTTTAATCAACCAATATTCATCCTCTGTGATGAAACAACTCCCAATACCTTTATCATCGTAATCAAAACTGAAGTAATATGGCACAACTATCTTGTATACAAAAATACTTAAATTCATATTTTCAAGTTTTCAGTTCTTATTCTCATTTCAATACTTGATCATACTTACCTGTGATGCTTCTTTTTTACTATTACTCTAAATACATGGTCATAACTATTATAAATACTCACATATTAACCATAATACACAAACGAGACTTTCCTAAATTTCTAATCTATTTATCTAAATCACTGCTTCTAAGTGCTTGGCAAGTACATCACACACACTTCTACTTACCTTTTCCGGTTCGCTGGAACTACCCTCATAACGCAGAACTATATCTTGAGAATTTTCTTCTGAATCAACACCAGTCTGAATTTTTACAAACTGTTCTAAACTCTTCCTCCTGTATGAAACAGACTCACTATCCCACCCTTCAAAGGTATTGCTCTCAAAGCTCTGTCGAGAAGGACAAGGGCTGTTTACGAAGCGTTCAGTGATGTTACTAAAAGTAATTCCATCACTCATTCTACCCTCAGTGTTATCTGTGCCTGCCATCTCCTCACTGCCTAGGAGATTGTGTGGATCTCCTTCAATTAAAATGGGTTTGAATTCAACAGATGCTTCCAGTTCATCCTCACTATTGCTGGCAGGAAATGGCTCCGAATCAATTTGTGATGGTTGGGTGTTTGTCTCTGTGTTTGTTATATTTCCACATGCTTCTTGCTCTAATGTGGCTCTTATTTGTTGTAATGTACTTGCAACCTGCTCTAATGTCCTGGAATCTCCTGATGAAGACACTAATTGGTTGAAAAGGGTCCATATGTCCAAAATATGGGATGAATCTCCCTGCAAATTTGAAGACTGTATTGTCGATAGATCTGACCTGTTGAAAGGACTCTGTAGTCCTGTTATTCCTAACCATCGAGCTGCTTTCAGAAGGCTAGGAAGGTTGCTGTGACTTATGGTGACCTGTGGAGAAATGGGTACATGTAGATATAGTATTTATTTTTATTTTTCCTTTCCTTGTTGTAAAATTTAACAACAAAATGCTGCTAACCATAAAAAATGTAAAATATTATACTAATCTCTCTCTCTCTCTCTTCTCATATACAGAAGAGGAGTAATATCAATAGATATAAAATAAATATGAATTATAGATGTTAATTGATAGTCTGAGTTATTGTTTGGAATTGATTTGTTAATGGATAGAATAATTAATTTACTGACTGGTAGATGAAACATAAATATCAATTCATGATTTTAAAGCTTTGTAACTACTTAGAGTAGGAAAGTCCTAAGAAGCAGGTAAAACACACATGTGCACACGCATTCGCACACACACTCACACACCCAAACTTTCCACACTTACCTCACCATCATACATGAACACCAGCAACTGTTCTAGAGTTGACTGCTCTATGCCATGGAGCAAAAGGACTGGTGATCTGCAGGTGGCCACAGACAAAGCTCGTGCAAAGAAGCTGCTGCAAGCTGACAGGACTAAACGATGAGCTGGATAAAACTGGTCTCCACAGCTAATTGTTACATCTGTAAACACTTGCTGTAAACGAAATAGAGAGAGAGAGAGAGAGAGAGAGAGAGGGAGAGCGAGTGAGAGTGCGTGTGAGAGAGCGAGTAAAAGTGAGAGAGAGAGCGAGACAGACAGAGAGAGACACAGACAGAGAGAGACACAGACAGAGAGAGACAAAGAGAGAGAGAGAAACTCAGAGAGAGAGAGCAACAGAGAGAGAGTGAGAGATATAGAGAGAGAGAGTGAAAGAGAGAGAGAGCGAGACAGACAGAGAGAGACAAAGAGAGAGAGAGAAAAAGAAAGAAAAACCACACTAAAAAGAGAAAGAGACACACACACACAGAGAGAAAGAGAGATAGAGTGAAAGAGAGAGAGAGCAATGTCAGTTGATAATAAGAAATAATAATCTTAAAATTTGGTGAAAGTATTTTCATGAATATCTGGTCTGATTTTTTATACAATCACCATTTTTGTTTCTTTGAAAGAAAAAGAGAGAAATAAACTCATGTAGAACTCCCTCATCTTTACCTTGTCGCGAAGGTTACTAAGATTTTCAGTTAATGTTGAATGGTGGGTATTCCACCTCAGGTGCACTAACTCCTCCATTTTGTACTGTCAAGGCCTGGTAAAGATCTAATTTCAGAAGAAATAAATGTTTACAAACAAAGAATGACAGAGCAAGTCTGTCCTAGATGCAACACTCTGATGAACCACTGATAAGGAAGCTACATAACACGTAATGTTTTGCAAGAAAATATTATGGCTATCAT
>NW_020868803.1:93477-95977 GCF_003789085.1 Penaeus vannamei
TATATATATATATATATATATATATATATATATATATATATATCATATATATATAATATTATATATATATATATAATATATATATAGTATATATATATACTAGTATACATAGTATATATATATATTATATATATATTACTATATATATATATGTGTGTGTGTGTGTGTGTGTGTGTGTGTGTGTGTTGTGTGTGTGTGTGTATGGTGATGTGTGTGTTGTGTGTGTGTGTGTGTGTGTGTGTGTGTGTGTATGTATATATACAATATTATATATTCATATATATATATTAATATGTTAAATTTAAAATTATATTACATATATATACTATATATTATGCATGTTATTATATATATATATATATATAGTATACTATACTATATATATATATATATAGTATAATATATTATATATTGTGTTGTGTGTTTGGTGTGTGTGGTGTGTGTGTGTGTGTGTGTGGTGTGTGCGTGTGTGTGTGTGTGTGTGTGTGTGTTGTGTGTGTGTGTGTATGTGTGTGTGTGTGTGTGTGTGTGTGTGTGTGTGTGTGTGTGTGTGTGTGGTGTGTGTGTTAATACATATGTATGTTCTCACGCGCACACACACACACATAAATATGTGTGTGTGCACATGCATATATGTATATGATGTTTTATAAGGATCATTGTTATATGCTTATAATGTGCTTACATTGCGAAGGGAAAGTACGAGACAGAGATAGATATACAGACATACAGATATACATACATACATACATACAAGACAAGGAGAGAGAGAGAGAGAGAGAGAGAGAGAGGAGAGAGAGAGAGAGAGAGAGAGAGAGAGAGAGAGAGAGAGAGAGAGAGAGAGAGAGAGGAGAGAGAGAGAGAGAGAGAGAGGAGAGAGAGAGAGAGAGAGCCAGAGAGAGAAAGAGAGAGAGAGAGAGAGTGAGTCAGTCTCAGACTTAGAGACAACGAAAGAACCACATAAAGAGAGAAAAAATAAAACAAGCAAGTAAGACGCTAAGCATGATGGAATAAGGGAAGGGGGGGACAAGAACGGAAACGGGAGGGGGGGGTGAAGGTCAGGTCAAATAGGGGCGGAGCGATCATAACGAGAAGCCTATTGGTCCCATGGGAGAACAGGTTCACCACAGTAGCACGAGGCGATAGAATGTTGAAGAAAATAATTAATAGAAAGGTATGTTAATCCTTTCGGTTGATTTCTCATGCATTTTACAATTTATTTATTTTAGCAGTTACTGTTGAAGATAATGTTAACACCAAGATTAAGAAATTATCAGAAACAGGAATGATTTTGATCTTAATGATAATGACGATGATACAGCCATGATACCGATTAGGATAATCATTTATGTTTCTATAATCATTATTGTCATCATCGTAATGATTACTTTCATTAACATTATTGTTACAATTTTTATCATTATCATTTGCAACATCACCAACATCATTATCACCCTCATTATTATCATTATTTCTGTTGTCATTATCGCTATTATCATTATTACTATTATTGTTATCATAATAATCATTATCATTATTATAATTGTTGTTGCTGTTATTACTATTATCATTATTATCATTGTTATTATCATTATCATGATAATGATAATTATCATCATCATCATCATCATCATTATTATTACTATTATTATTATTATTATTATTATTATTATTATTATTATTATTATTGTTGTTGTTGTTGTTGTTGTTGTTGTTGTTGTTACTGTTATCATTATTATTATTGTTGTTGTTGTTGTTGTTGTTGTTGTTGTTGTTACTGTTATCATTATTATTATTGTTATTATCATTATTAATATTATTATTATTATTGTTATTATTATTATTATCATCATTATTATTAATACTACTATTACTACTACTACTACTACTATCTATATCATTAATATTAAAATCATTATCATCATCTTTATTGTTATCATTATCATAATTATCATTATAATCATTATAATGATTATCATTATCATCATCATTCATTATCAGTTCATTACTATTATTGCTATTGTTGTCATCATTGATATTATGTTGACATCATTATTATCATTCATAATTACCGTTGCTTTCTTAATCGTGATCATCATTGTTATCACTATCATTAGTATTAATAGCAGCTGTGTTAGAAATAGTAACAGCTATAATAGATATCAGTATTGATATAGTTGTTACTATCACTGTTAGTAGTCCTAACTGTAGTATTATTATAATTGCTACCTTTATTGTCATAATAATGATTGTTATTATTGTAAAGATTAGTAGTGTTAACTATAGTAAGGATAGGATGATTGATAAAAAAATATATATTGATATCATTGATATGAATATTCTCAGCATGTTTCTAAATTGTCATCATTATCTTCCATCGCCATTATTACCCTTACATGTATAAAAAAAACATAGTACAGTTACCTTTAAAAAACAAACAACAAACCCCACGTAACACGGATATAAACACCTGTAATAGCTCATTCTAACAGTTCGTTAT
>NW_020868803.1:100977-105977 GCF_003789085.1 Penaeus vannamei
CTCAGCCACTTGCCTCATCTCCTCATAACAGCACCTCATCTTTCAAGTCCTCTTTGAAGAAGAAGAAAAAGAGTTTCCGGCAATCCCTTATTCCCTTCTTTCGCTCTCCCACCCTCCAGCCTCTTCCCTCTTTTCAGATAAGAATTGGAGGGAAAGGGAGGGGGAGGAAGGGAGGGGGGGGAAGCGGCTCCTTGATCCAAGGGGAAGCCTATCGCCAGTTCGTACAACACTCTTTTGTCACCCTTTCTGTCCCGCGCTCTCGCCCTCACGCGCGGTCCTAGCTCTCTCCCTCATCTCCTTTACTTTAAATCTCTCACTCACATGCTCTCCCCCTCTCGCCTTTGTCCCCTCACCCCCGCCCCTCACACCTCCACCTGCCTTACTTCTTTCCCTCACCTGCATGTCCCTCCCCTCCTTCCCTTGCCCCTCTCACCTTCTACCCTAATTTACTTCCCTCTCCCCTCCTTCACCCTCTCATCCCCTTCTTCTTTACCTTCACCCCTCACTCCCTCCCTCCCTCAATCTCTCTCCATTCCCTCACCCCTTCTCCTCTTCCCCTCCTTCACCCTCTCCTCCCTCTCTTCTTTACCTCTTCCCCCCTCACTCCCTCTCTCTCTCCTCCCTCTCTCCATTCCCTCAACCAATCGCCCTCTCCCTCTCCTTCACCCTCTCATTCCCTCTCTCTCTTTGCTCTTCACCCCCCTCACTCCCTACTCCCCTCACACTCTCCCATTCCCCCACCCCTTCGCCCTCTCAACCACCCCCCCCTCTATCCACCCCACCCACCCCACGCCCCAACACACGCTTAACTGGACATATGGATCCTCGACGCCCATTATGATAAGGGAAAGGGCGGCGGAAGATTGTGGGAACATCTTTTTAAAGAGGGATTTAGGGAAAGAATGTGGGAGAGTGAGTGTACTTCTGTGGCCACAATTCGATTTTTTCTTTTTATGTTTCCAGATCATTCCTTTTGTTCTAGATGATAGAGTATGCACATTTCACCATTTGATGTATGCATGATTTGTGTGTCTGGTATATGTAATGTATATATATATATATATATATATATATATATATATATGATATATATATATATATATATACATATATATATATGTATGTATATATACATATACATATATATATATATATATATATATATATATATATATATATATATATATATATATATATATATATATATATATATGTATATGCATATGTATATCTAAATGCAACACACACACACACACACACAACACACACACACACACACACACACACACACACACACACACACACACTGCGCGCACGCATAGTATATATATATATATATATATATATATATATATATATATATATATTATATATATATGTATATATATGTATATATATATATATATATATATATATATAATATATATACATACATTACATACATACATACATACATACATACATACATACATACATACATACATACATACATATACATACACACACACACACACAGCCACACACACACACACTATATATATATATATACATACATACATACATATAATAATGTGTGTGTATGTGTGTGTGTGTGTGTGTGTGTGTGTGTGTGTGTGTGTGTGTGTGTGTGTGTGTGTGTGTGTGTGTGGGTGGGTGGGTGGGTGGGTGGGTGGTGTGTATGCATGTATGTATGTATATATGCATGACATACAGATATCATTGCAGCGAAGATTTTAAACATCTAAAACATGAAATTTAACAAGACCATAAGCAAAAACAACAGCTGACTCCAGCCTACCAAATCCACCCACATCAAGGGAAACTCGACCATATACCCCCACGCATTAGGACTCACTCTCCGACGACCCACCCTCCTGAAAGAGCTCTTTCATCGGCCGTCGGTGAAGGGACATGCAGGAGTTATGTCCCATACGCGCTAATTACGATAAGGACGGAGTGCTCGCTGATAACAACCGCATTATCGACTCTATGGGACCTTTTTTTTTCTTTTTAACTTCAAAGGTCAGAGGATGGGATGGATGGCACTTCGAGAGGGATGTTTAAGGGCGTGTGTCAGAGGAATATCGCCCTTGTTTATGGCGGCGTTATCGGGCAGACCTACGCTGAGGAGGGAGATAGATGGAGATAGATAGACGCACTCACGCATGTACGTACACAGAAGGTGGGGGGGGGAAACAGGGAGGGAGAGAGAGGGGGGGGGGAGGAGAGGGACGGAGGAAGGAGAGAAGATGGGAGGAAGGGAACGAGAGAGGAAGGAAAAGAGAGAAAGAGAGACAGAGAGGAGAGACAGTCAGAGAGTGTATGAGTACATGTGTGTGTGTGTTGTATGTGTATGCAAACTATGTTTATATGTTTTTATCATAGAAGTATGTATCCGATCAAAATGTCCTGTTTTCATCTGTTTGTATGTATATATATCACACAGGTTCAATGGAAAAAAATAATTTTGAATCCAGCATGTTTTAATCAGCCGTGTGATGTAAACAAAGGTCTCTTCGTCAGAGGGACCATGGGTATAAAGACATTCAGAATAGATTCTTTAGGGATGACAAGCAAAAAAATGGTTTCCTCTCTCTCTCTCTCCCTACCTCCCCCTTCTCTCTCTCCCTTCCTCCCTACCTAACCCCCCCTCTCTCCCTCTCTCGCTCCTCTCCTCTCTCCTCTCTTCTCTCTCCTCTCTCTCTCTCTCTCTCTCTCTCTCTCTCTCTCTCTCTCTCTCTCTCTCTCTTTCTCTCCTCTCTCTCTCTCTCTCTCTCTCTCTCTCTCCTCTCAAGATGTGATGGCTGGTCCACAGAGGCGAATGTTACCCATTCTGAGTCGAACAGCAGACCATAACTTACGGGGATGCGGCGAGAAGAGCCTTCAACGCGCCAAAAAATAACACGAGCAGTTACTATTACGGCAAACGGTGCGATTACAGTGGTAGAGCCCGGACTTTAAAATGTGTAATTTCTTTCATAACTATGACTACTTGTAATCCTGTAAATAGCTCGCAAGACTACAACATAAAATTACAATCTTATGTGCATTTTTTACGACGTTATGCGAAGGTAAACACTGATTCCTAATGCTAATCAAAGACGAAATCGGTGTTCCAGCTTCGAGATGCTAGTAACACTGAATAGCAATACAGGTGGCTGAGCAGTCTACAACGGCAACTGTCAAACGTTTATTTAAAAGTGCCTGAATTCTGTCTGGAGTATCTCGCTTTTCAACAAATCTAAGCAAAGGAGTTATATTGCGTCTAATGATGTGAGTATGTAAGGGAAGTATGTCTAATTCCAAAACCCGATAACCTAATAAGCTGATACAGCCGTTTCGAGGATATGTTGAAAGAGATATTGTGTCTTTGGTTTTTGAGTAACCTAGGTTTGCTGGGCTATTAATTTAACCGGCAGTGTGTGTGATAGATGTAAATAAATAATAAAATATATAAAATATATAAATATATATATATATATATATATATAAAATAATATATAAGTATGTGTATGTATACATACATATATATACATACACATATATATATACTGTATATATAGTGTATATTGAATGCAGTAAATATCAGAATACATAGATAATACACTGAATACCTGATGCGATAAATAAGAATCGTTACATCAGTACATTGTTCATGCAACACAAGTTTGATAAATCTAGCGTAGTGGGAAAGAGAAATACAAGGGTAAAGCAGATAACTTTCGTCTGTATGTATGTGTATGTGTTATGCACTTAACAAACATAACACAGAATATTTAATGGAAATAACAACCATGATCATTTGAAATAGATCGGTCATAGATACACACGCGTACTCATTTGTCCCCCCCCCCCCCCTCTCTCTCTCTCTCTCTCTCTCTCTCTCTCTCTCTCTCTCTCTCTCTCTCTCTCTCTCTCCTCTCTCTCTCTCTCTCTCTCTCTCTCTACTCTCTCATGAAAGGGAGAAATAAACGAGCTTATTGGCTTACCAGCTTATCTAGAACATCTTGCAAAACAACAATGTTATTCTCTCGCATTATTGCATGTGTTTGTACATGTGTGTATTTCAACCTTCTTACATAGTTACCCAGACACATCCAAAGTATCGACTGTAGAACGCCAACACGGCTCTTTTGGGTAGAAATTATGCTGGAGGTGTTTAAGTTACACTTTTTTCAACATATGGACCATTTATAACCAAGTGACGTAGTTGGTCACAAATTGTCTTAGGACAGAGAATGGCACCAACAGTTCAAAATACACTCGTACACATATTTGTCTATGTAGGCCTATACATATATATATTCGACCCTCCACACACACACACACCACACAACACACACACGCACACACACACACAACACACACACACACACACACACAACACACACACACACCACACACACACACACACACACACACACACACACACACACACACACACATATATATATATATATATATATAATATATATATATAAGAGAGAGAGAGAGAAGAGAGAGAGAGAGAGGGAGAAGAGAGAGAGAGAGAGAGAGAGAGAGAGAGAGAGAGACGAGAGAGAGACACAGAGACAGAGACAGAGAGAGAGGAGAGGAGAGAGAGAGAAGAGAGAGAGAGAGAGAGAGAGAGAGAGAGAGGGGAGAGAGAGAGAGAGAGAGAGAGAGAGAGGAGAGAGAGAGAGAGAGAGAAAGAAGGAAAGAGAGGAAGATAGAGAAGAGAGGAGTGAGAGTGAGAGATGAGAAGAGAAAGAGAAAGAAGAGAGAGAGGAAGCAAACAAGAGAGAGAGAGAAGGAGAAAAGAAAGAGAGAGAGAGAAAAAAAGAGGAAGAGAGGAGAAGCGAGAGAGAGAGGAGCGACAGGTAGGCGGAGAGAGAAGTCGGGTTTGTGGCTTAGAAGGTTAGCCGAACTATCAGCACATAAGAACACATAAGTAATTATTGATTTATTGTCTGCTTTTCCTCGGCCGACGACCTGCCTCCCGAATACCCCAAACCAACCCT
>NW_020868803.1:113477-128477 GCF_003789085.1 Penaeus vannamei
GGAGTTGGAATAATCCTGAGTCCCAATCATAAAGAAAACGTCATCAGTGTCTGGAGAAAGAATGACCGAATAATGTTGATTAAACTAAGTATCGGAAATACAATCATTAATATAATGAGTGTATATGCACCACAAGTAGGCTGCGATGATGAAGAGAAAGACAAATTTTGGCAAGACCTAGATAGTATGTGCACAGAGATACCGGATGTTGAAACAGCCTTGATTGCTGGCGATTTCAATGGTCACGTGGGAGAGAGAAACTTGGCAATAGAGCGTGTCCATGGTAGATATGGGAGCGGGGCTGTAAATCCCAACGGAGAACGGCTAATTGACTTCGCAGTGGCATACGATCTGGCTATATTGAACACGTTCTTCAAAAGAAGGATTACAATACATATGAAAGTGGAGGACAGGAAACACAATTGGACTACATATTATACAAGAGAAGTAAAATGAGTGAAGTCAGAAATTTTAAAGGTAATTAAGGGAGAAACAGCTGCCAAACAACATCACCTGATTATTGGGGAGTTTAACATTAAAAGAGGGAGGAAAGGAAAGAAAAGGGCAATACCTAAGATTAAGTGGTGGAATTTGAAAGACGAAGACCAGAGAAGTTTATTCAGGGAGAGAGTGCTGGAGCAGATAGAGTTGAGGAGGGAGTTGAAGAATGGTGGAATTTGAATGCCAATGATCCGACAAGCTGCAGAGGAAATATTGGGGATGACATCTGGTAAAGGACCACCCAATGACAAGGAAACTTGGTGGTGGAAGGAAGAAATATCGGAAACTATAAAGCAGAAGAAGATTACAAGGAAGGAATATTACAAAAACAGAAATGAGGAAAATGAAGAAAGGCTTAAAACAGCGAACAAAGCAGCAAAGAAAGCAGTGGCAGTAGCTAAAGCTGAGCAAGGAAGAAATGTATCAAGAACTCGATACAAGAGGAGGACAGAAAAAGATTTATAGAATAGCAAAGGCCAGAGACAAGAGTACGAAAGATCAGACACATATCAGGCATATGAAGGATACAGAAGGAAATGTTTTGTATGATGATGATGCTATAAAAAGGAGATGGAAGGAATATTTTGAAAACTTAATGAATGTAGAGAACCCAAGAGTGGAAACAGGAGCGGGCTTACCAACAGAGAGGAGGACTGATAACATATCACGTAGAGAAGTGGAAAAGGCGCTGAGATTAATGAAATCAAACAAAGCTGTTGGACCGGATAAACATCCCGATAGAAGCATGGAAAAGCCTTGGGGAGGCTGCTGTAGATGTTTTGTGGGACCTTTTAAATAAAATATATGAGCAAGAGAAAATTCCATCGGAGTGGAGGAAGAGCACTATTGTGCCCAATATAAAACAGAAGGGTAACATCCAGGACTGCACTAACTACAGGGGAATTAAATTGATCTCACATACAATGAAGCTTTGGGAGAGAACTATTGGAATGAGGATCGAGGCTGAAACGGTCATCAGTGAGAACCAGTTTGGATTTGTTAAGGGAAGACAGACATCAGATGCTATTTTTGCCTTAAGACAGACAATGGAAAAGTACAGGAGAAACAGAAGGACTGCACATGGCTTTCATTGACCTCGAGAAGCGTATGATCGTGTACCGAGGTCAGAGGTATGGAGGTGCATGAGAGAAAAAGGGAGTGAGCGAGAAGTATGTAAGATTGGTTCAAGATATGTATAGAGATGTAACATCACAAGTTAGTAGTTGCGTCGGAATAACGGATGAATTTAACATCAAAGTAGGACTCCACCAGGGCTTCTACTCTCAGTCCGTATATATTCGACCTTATAATGGACGTTCTAAGCGAAGGGATTCGAGAGGAGGCACCCTGGACAATGTTATTTGCAGATGACATTGTCTTGGTGTGTAAAAAAAAGAATCATTGAGAGAGAAACTTTCGCAATGGAAGAGGGCTTTGGAGGACCGAGGCTTGAAGATAAGCAGAACAAAGTCTGAGTACCTCTCATTTAATGATTTTGAGGAGGAAAATGGGGTGGAAATGGATGACGAGATCATTAAGAGGGTACCAGCTTTTAAATATCTAGGCTCACATGTGACAGAGGACGGTGAACTGGATGTAGAAGTAAATCAACGCATTCAGTCAGGGTGGCAGGCATGGAGAAGGTTTTCAGGAGTACTCTGCGACAAGAAGATCAGCGCAAGACTCAAAGGAAGGTTTACAAAACAGCTGTGAGACCTGCTATCCTTTATGGGAGCGAGACATGGCCAATTAAGAGGGTGCATGAAAAGAAGGTGAATGTAGCAGAGATGAGGATGTTAAGGTGGATGTGTGGTGTCACGAGAAGGATAAGATCAGGAATGACTACATCAAAGGTACAGTCAAGGTCACAGAAGTGAGTGCAAAGATGCAAGAAAGAAGGATTAACTGGTATGGGCATGTCATCAGAAGTGAAAAAGGCTATATTGGAAACCAAGTTATGGAAATGCACGTGGATGGACGTAGAAGGAGAGGTAGACCCAAATTAAGTTGGAGGGAAAGCTAAAAGAAGATCTGGAAGACAAGGGACTCAGAAGGGAAGATGCAATGGACAGAGCAAGATGGAAGAGGCTAGCGAGGAACAGTGACCCCATATAGAAATGGGAATAAGCTGAAGAAAAAGAAAAGAAGAAGAAGAAGTTGGATGTTTAGAGCATGAATGTTGGATTAGTATTCATGTTATATAATCATCAGTGGAATTATAATTGTTATTATTACTGTTATTAATGATATCTTTAATGTTATTGTTAACAACATTACTTTCATTATCATTATCAATCTTATTAATATCATCATTATCATTGGCATTACTATTTGTGTCATTATCACTATAATTGCAATTGTTGTTAATAGTAAGAAAAGTATTTGTTTTGTATTATAATCATTGCTATCATTGTTATTATTGTTGTTGATACTGTTATTGTTTTATTATCATTATTAATTTTATCATTATTATCATTTTCATTTTTGTATGTATGTATGTATATATGTGTATGTTCAAACATGTGTAGACATATTCACATCATTTATAATCCAATAAGGAAGAAGTAAGTTTATCATATGAAACAAACTCCGAAATGTGAGAGGAATAAGTTATTTTGACAATATCATTACCTTAGTTAGCCCTGGAAAAAAGAAAAAAATCGTTTTCTTCCGTCAAAATTCTAATGATAGAAAACGAAATATCCCAATTTCAAGGGAAGACTGCAGTTGTATGTAGGAAGATTATTGTAGAATGTTAAAATATACAGTCAAGGCCGTAAAGGGATAATAAAACAGAAGGAGTTATTGGCCTGGGAAAGTGATGGTTTTAGTCGTGTAAGCCAGAAGTTGGCCCCCATCTTCTTCTGTAATTTTGTCCTTTCCTGGTGCTTTCCCTGGTTTCATAGTCTTTATTACATGTCTTACTTCAGATGAATAGGATGGTGTTCTTCTTGGCCTATTCCTATTGGTTCCAGATTTACTTTGCTGTCGTAGAGTTCCTGATAAAACTCCTGCACTCTTTCCACTAACCTTCGTCGATTTGAAATAATCTCTCCACTTCTTTCCCTTAACCTATATATTTGGTTTCTTTGGTTTGTTTGACTTTCTACATTCTGTTTGCGTTTATCTCTTCTCCTTTCTTTGTTTATTTCCTTTTGCAAGTCTTTACAGATTTTCCTATCTTCTTCATTTCGTATAGATATTTCTTTTCTACGTTTTATTAGTTCTTTTGTTTTGTCACTACCTTCAACTCTTGCTTGACCTCCTTGACATCCTCCAGCATTTTCTGCTTCTTGTGTATCTATTTCTGTTAAATTTTCATTATATTCTTCTAAATCATGAAATTCTAGTACAGATAATCGATTTCTAAGTTGTAATTGAAACTTTTCTTTGTTTTGTTTTAAGTTGTTGTAATTTATATTTTTTGTCATCGACTTAATCATCTTCTTTCTTTCTAACTTGGTATCTAGTTCTACCCTGGCTCTTAGAATGCGGTGGTCACTGCCCACATCTATTTTATTCATGGTGGAGATGTCCTTTATGATGTTTAGCTTATCTGTCATAATGAAGTCAATTTCGTTTTATTTTTTTCCATTTCATCTATCTTTTCCCACGTCTATCTCCTTCCATCTCTCTTTTTGAAGAAGGTGTTGGCAATTTTCAAGCTGTTGTTTAAGGTGAAATTTATCAATTTTTCTCCTCTGTCATTTCTTAATCCAAATCCATATGGACCTAAGGGTGTTTCTAGTCCAGCGCCTGATTTAGAGTTGAAGTTTCCCATAATCACTGTAAATTGGGTCTTTATTTCTCTAAGTATCTTGGAAACTTCTTCATAAACTTCTTCCACTTCTTCGTCCTCATGGTCGGTTGTTGGAGCATATACTTGAATTATTTTGATGGAATATTTTGCATTCAACTTTAACTTTATATATGCAATCCTTTCATTTATTCCTACAATTTCCTCAATGTGATTTTCCAATCGTTTGTTGATGACAAATCCTACACTATTTTAAGCTTCGTTGTTGTTGCCCAAGTTGTAAATAAGATGTCCATTTCTCCTTTGCTAAGCTTTCACCTTTCTTCCTCATTTCTGAGATTCCTATGATGTCCCTCTTAATTTCTTTTACATTTAATTTCTTTTAAGAGAGAGAGAGAGAGAGAGAGAGAGAGAGAGAGAGAGAGAGAGAGAGAGAGAGAGAGAGAGAAGAGAGAGAGAGAGAGAGAGAGAGAGAGAGAGAGATACATATATGTGTGTGCGTGTGTGTGTATACATGTATGTCTGTATGTGCGTGTGTCCATACATACACAAATAAATACATACATAATACAAACACACACACACAGATATATATACGTATGTCTGTATGCATATATATGTGTATATATACATTTATATGTAAATATACATACTTATATATACATTCATATATGTATATGCACATTCATATCCATATATATATATATATATATATATATATATATATATATATATATATATATATATATATATATATATATATATATATATATATATATATATATATATATATATATATATATATTATATATATATATATATATATATATATATATATATACAATCAGCATGTTGTCCCGGTGAGTCCAAAATCTCCATTTCTGTCTTGGGTGTCTCTTGTCTGCTCATGTGACCTGATTTCTACCCCTATTCTGTCAGGATTCAGGGTCAGAAAGTGTTTATATGTAAGAGGGATACTTTTCCAAGCTTGTGAATCATTTCCATTTTCGTATCTTCAAATGTGAAAGGTGACAAAGGAGAAATACATGCTAACGTCTGCAACCGAGAATATAAAGAATGCGAACCCTTTTTTATTTAAACTAGAAAGTAAAAACATAGGCGAGTAAAGTTTTGTTACAAAGGATTCGAACTTGTATTGTGCCGAGGTTTCGAAGCGGCCTATTCGCACAAGTTTTCCTCAGGTGCGAGTTTTCAAATGCGCCGCGAACTTAGCCCACGACAAGTTGTTAGCAGGTCTATTAATGTTATTTCTGCGCATACAGATGTGCATTTCTCATCGATGTTGAAAGACTATGTTGAATGATTTGCAGACAGACTGACAATACAGCTGCCAAATTAGATGACATTTCCTGCGCAGGTGTTTTGCCTGTCGAAGTTCCTCTGTTTTATGTCGTCCTGTTGCGCTCCCGTCTTCCTCCATCCTTTTAAGAACCGCTTCGCTGCCGATGCAAACACTCTCATTTTCCCTCCCTCCCTCCCTCCCTCCTCTCTCTCTCTCTCTCTCTCTCTCTCTCTTCTCTCTCTCTCTCTCTCTCTCTCTCTCTCTCTCTCTCTCTCTCTCTCTCTCTCTCTCTCTCTCTCTCTCTCTCTCTCTCTCTAGATAGATTAACTTACGTGTTCTTTATGTTTCCGAATTAAAAAAACAATAACTTGAAAAGCTATTATGCGACGCACTTGGAAGGCAAATCGCACCACACTTTCTTGTCGCGTCACTGGTTGAGAAAAAATTGCTTTAAGGAAAGTGTCAAAACAAAGTTTTTTTCCGCCGCGAAAACTACATTTTTCAGATTTTTTTTATTGCAAAATGGCAATATACTGAAGAATGCAACTGGCAACGAACGAGGGAAAATCCAAGGAAATGCGACCCTTTGCCGCTCCACATAATTGTTATACACACACACACACTCACACTTTCATCCCCACACTTCCCTGCACCTCCTTCTATTTATCCCTCAAACCTTCCCTCTCCCACTTCATCTATCCCTCTTCCTGCGTTTATTCCCGTCTCTCTTCCTATCTCACAACGATCTGATTACTGAGACAAAAGAAACAAAAGACTAAAACCTAATTAAGGTCGCACACTAGAGACTCGGGAAGACCTAACATTATTACGCCACGCAACATTTTAGCAGAAATTCTCAATCATATGACTCAAAGAACATGACTTTTCTGCCACAAGTTCATAGGCCTAGAATGGAGGGGCTTCGCTTGGGACTTTGGTATTGTTGATGCTGTGGAAGGGGTAAGATTACGTGTTAAATAATGGTAGTGTTATGGTAATGATGATAATGATGATGAAGATGAACAGGATGATAATAATATTTATGTTAATACTACTACCCTAACGAATGATAATGATAACACCGATGGTAATTATGATAGTAATAATAGTAGTAATTATACTGATAATGATAATAGTATGGCCAAAAATGATATTGATAACAAGAACAAGATGATAACAAAACACTAATCACCTTCCAAGATAGTTGTTTTTTAGCGTAGTTTGTTGTTTATGCTGCGTTCGGAGCTGTTTGTTGTTTTT
This sequence comes from Penaeus vannamei, assembly GCF_003789085.1. Taxonomy (NCBI): domain Eukaryota; kingdom Metazoa; phylum Arthropoda; class Malacostraca; order Decapoda; family Penaeidae; genus Penaeus; species Penaeus vannamei. Next base: position 120,299 of record NW_020868803.1, read on the forward strand.
TCTGTTGCAACCGATTCGGTATCATGTGTCTTTATTTTAAATAGGTTTTGTTCCTTTGATTGCAAAGATAAGGGTGGGCAAAAACAAGTGACGTCATATTTAGACTACTTGTCACCTCAGTTGGTCTGGACCTCTTTTAACTAATCTACTTCTTATTCCATCAATCATGAAAATGAATGAAAAAAAAAATCTGTCAGTCTACATACTAATCTACGTTTCCTTCACCTCCCTTTCTTTCTCCCTAACACTCTTACTTCTTCATCTATCTCTCTTCCCCATTTTATGCTCTTCTCACTTCCTACATTACTTTTAATAGAATTGAATAAGATAATTCAGATGCTTATTCAAAAATTACGACCATCGTAATGATAATGATGGTAACAAAGATAATTATCAGTAGTAATAATTGGTAATAATAATAGTAATGATAATGATTATAACGATAATGATAATGATGAGGATGTCATTGGTGATGATGATGATCGTAATAAAGATAATGATGATAATGATAATAATCATGAAAAAGTAACAATGATAATGATGATTATAATGATAACGAAATCAATAATGACGATAATAATAATTATAACAACAAACACTACAAAAAATATTACTGTAATAATGATAATTAACAACAGAATAATGATAACCATAACATTGTTGTTATTATTATCATCATTATTACTATTACCATTATCATTGTGACTATCACTATTATCATCATTACCAATATTATTATTATCATTATTAAAATCGTTATTCCCTATGTCAGTTCAGGTGACAAAAGCAACATAAAATACTAGGCCTATAACAACAACAGCAATAATACAACATATATATATATATAATATATATATATATATATTATATATATATATATATATATATATATATATATATATATATATATATATATATAAAGAAAAAAAAAGTGACGGTGCCTACGCGTGACAATTTCACGCTTGGCTTCGTGAGTCTCGACCTCACGACCGTCGACCTCCGACACAGGGACGTTACCACTGAGCTACGGAGGTATTATGTTAATGATGAAAAACAATTTTATTTAAATCCTTAATTATCCTCTTCCTTGTATGCTATGAATGTTGCATTAATATTACTGTTATATTACTATTATTGTTATCACTATTGTCATTATCATTATCATTACTTTTATTAATGATATTTAGATATCATTGTTATCAATGTTACTAGCATTATCATTATTAATCTTGTTATTAGTATCATTATCAATATTAATCTTGTTATTAGTATCATTATCATTGTCATCATTAATTAGTCAGTATCGCTATTATTGTTATTATTATTAGTAGTAACAATATGTGTTTGATCCATATCATCGCTTTAAACATCATTATCGCTATTATCATTATTATTATTATTATTATCATTATCATTACTATCCATAATTTAATTGTTATTATTTATGTATGTATGTGTGTATATCTGTACCTGTTTAAATATGTGTGCAGGTATACACATCATTTATAATCTAGTAAGCAAAAAGTAAGTTTATCAAATGAAAAATATTGCAAAGTGTGACAGGACTAATTTAAGAATAAGTTGACATAGCCATTACCTTAGTTAGTCCTAGAGAAGAGTGAAAATGCGTTTTCTCTAATCTGAATTCATATTATAGAAAACGAAATAACATTATCTCAAGGGATATCTATGGATTTACAAAAGAATATAAATATAGAATATAAAGATATACAGTCACAGAAGGGTAGTGGAACAGGGAGAGTTGTTGGTCTTGGAGAGTGGGGATTTAAGTGGTGCAAATTGGAGAGCGGGGGTTAAACTGGGGCCCCTTAATAGCTTATTCATCTTCGTCTAATATTCTGTACCCACATGTTCGTATCGCGAAGTGTCAGATGATCGTCCCAATGGCATTTATGGGTTTGCCGAGTATGATAAAGACAGCGAGAGGCAAGCAACATATAACGATAATGATAGTGAGGATGCAAATCATAATAAAGATAATGATGATGATGATAATAATATATAAAATAGTAATAATTATAATATGATTAATATATAACAGCGAAATCAATAATCATGATAATAATAACGATAACAGCAAACGAAAAAAAGATGACAGTGATAAAGATGAGTAATAACCGAGTAATAATAACCATATCATTGAAAATGGCATTGACAAAAATAAGAACGCTGATAATGGCAATTGCAATATCATTAAACGTAAGAATGCTTATGGTGATGATAATAACAATGACAATGATAATGAGAATAATCATAATCATAACTATCAAATATCAACATTAATGATAACAACAATATTGGTGACAATGATAATAATAATACTGATGATGACGGTAATGCTAACAAGAAAAATGATGAATCTGATAATGATGATAAAGATGAGAATAATGATAGCAGTGATGATAATAAAGATAATGCTAATAATGATAATAGTAACAATAATAATAACACAATAATGATGATAAAACTGATGATAATGATAATGGCAACGATGATAATAATAATAAATGTGATAGTGATAATTGGAATAATGATAATGATAATGATAATCAAAACTTTTATGATGGTAATGATTGTGATTATAATAATGATAATAAAAATAGTAATAATAATGATCGCAACTGTAATGATGAGAATGATAAGGATAATAATGATATCAACAATGATGATCATAATGATTATGATAATTGCAATGATAGTGATAATGATGATAATGAAAACGATTATACGAGTAGTCAATAATGATGAGGCAGGCAATGATAACGGCAGCGATAGCAACGACAGCAATAACAATGATAATGATAATAATCATAGTCATTATGTTAGTTACAATAAAGATAATAACAATGTTGTTAATAATAATGGTAATAATGATAAAGAATAAATAATAATCATCATATATACAGTATTTATGATAATAATGATAATAATGATGTTAATGATGAAGATGAAAACAATAAAAATTCTGATAAAGTTGATAATATCGCTATCAATAATAATGATGATAATAATGATATCAATAATAGTAATAATATTACTATCATCATATCATTCCCATTATCATTATCATAATTATTCCTTCCCTCACTTTAGATAACAACAAAAAACTGCCTCATAAAAAAAAAACGAAAAAAAAGTGACGGTGCCTACGCGTGACAATTTCACGCTTGGCATCGTGAGTCTCGACCTCACGACCGTCTACCTCCGAGGCAGGGACGTTACCACTGAGCTACGGAGGTGTTACAGTAATAATTCAAAACAATTATATTTAAATCCTTAGTTATCCTCCTCTTTGTAGGCTATGCATGTTGGATTAATATTACTGATATATTATTATTATTAGGGTCATTATTGTCATTATCATTATCATTACTTTTATTAATATTTTTATATCATTTTTATCAATGTTACTAGCATTATCATTATCAATCTTGTTATTAGTATCATTATCATTGCCATCATTAATTTGTCAGTATCGCTATCATTATCATTGTTAATAGTAACAATATGTGTTTGATTCTTATAATCGCTTTCCACATCATTATCGCTATTATCAGTATTATCATCATTGTTATTATCATTATTATCATTATCTTTAGTATCCTTAATTTGATTATTATTGTTTATTTTTGTATGTGTGTATATATGTATATATGTACCTGTTTAAATATGTGTGGAGACATGCACATCATTTATAATCTAGTAAGCGAGAAGTAAGTTTATCAAGTTAAAAATATTGCAAAGTGTGACGCGACTAAGTTAAGAATAAGTTAACATTACCATTACCTTAGTTAGCTCTAGAAAAGAGAGAAAAGGCGTTTTCTTTAATTTGAATTCACATGATAGAAAACGAAATAACAGCATCCCAAGGGGTATCTATGGATTTACAAAAGATTATGAATATAGAATATAAAGATATATAATCAAGGTCACAGAAGGGTAGTGGAACAGGGAGAGTTGTTGGTCTTGGAGAGCGAGGATTTTAAGGGTACAAAGATATAACTAATAATCCAACGTACGCACAGAAAGTAGAATAATCAAACGCAAATATTAATTCTATTATCATTATCATTATTATCATATTATTCATTCTTTATTTTATTATTATCATTATTCTTATCATCATAATTACTTTTACTATCGTTGCTCTTATCACTATCATTATTATCATTATCACTGATACTATCAGTATCATCATAATTACCTTTACTATTGTTGCTCTTATCACTATCATTATTATTATCATTATCACTGATACTATCATTATCATCATCATTAATAATATTATCATTATCATTATTATCAATATCATCATTATTCCTTCCCTCAATTCAGATGACAAAAACAACAACAACAACAAAAATAGCCTCATGAAATGTTATACAGAAAAAAACGACAAAAAGTGACGGTGCCTACGCGTGACAATTTCACGCTTGGCATCACGAGCTTCGACCTCGTGACCGTCGACCTCCGAGACAGGGACGTTACCACTGAGCTACGGAGGTGTTATGTAATATTGTAAAAGTAATTCTATTTAAATGTCTGAGTATCCTATGTTTAGGTGTCATTATTATCAATACTGTTGTTGATTATACTATGAGTATTATTATTGTCAATGTCACTATCATTATCATTATCAATCTTGTTGTTATCATCTTTATCATTGTAGTTACCATTTTGTCACTATCGCCTTCATTATTGGTATCATTGTTCTCAGTAACATATTTTGTTTTTGACTATCTATAATTATCGCTGTCCTCATCATTACTGTTATTCCTACAAGAAATATTAATAATATTATCTTGGTCTCATTATCATTGTCATTATTATCATTATTATCATCATTGCTATTATTATTATCATTATCATTATTCTTATTATCATTATTGTCATTATTATCTCTATTATATTATATTATTATTATTATTATTATTATTATTATTATTATTATTATTATTATTATCATTATCACTGTTATTATTATTATTATCATTATCATTATGATGTTTTATGTATTATATATATATATATATATATATATATATATCATATGTCTAAATATGTGTGCACAAATACATGCAATTCATAAAGCAGCAAAGAAGATGTAAGGATATCATATGAAACACATTACGGTGTGAGAGGAATAATTTGAATTATCTTTATCTTAGTTAAGCCTATTTTAATGAATTTTCGTTTTCTTCTATCAGAATTATAAATAGAGAAAACGTTATATTTCCATTTCAAGGGAATACTGTAGATTTACATGGAAAGATTATCATAGAATGTTGAAATATACAGTCAGTGAAGTATTTAAGGGTTTTCCGAGTATAAGAAATGATTTAAAATAAGATAATGAGGGACAAGCATCCTTATTTCCTTCGCCTCGGAAACACAGTACTCGCTCCGGATGTACAAAGTCACTTGCGGACAAGTACACGTACTTCTAGACACACACACACACACACACACACACACACACACACACACACACACACACACACACACACACACACACACACACACACACACACACACACACACACACACACACACAGCACACACACACACACACACACACACACACACACACACACACACACACACACACACATATATATATATATATATATAATATATATATATATATATATATATATATATATATATATATATATATATAGCGATAATGAGAAAAATGATGATGGTGATCGTAATAAAGATAATGATAATGATAATAATCCTAAAAATTGAATCAATGACAATGATTACGATGATAACAAATAGTAATGATGATAATAATAGTAATTATAACAGCAAGCACAACAACAAAGATAATAATTACAACAATGATGAGTAACAACAGACTAACGATAACCATAATGCTAAAAATACTAAAAAAAAAAAAAAAAAAAACAGTGAGATAAGCAATGTCAGTATACGTAATAATAATTATGTTGATAATAACAATAACAATGAAAAGGAATGATGGTAACCAAAGCTATCAAAATATCATCATTAATTGGAATATAATAATGATGATGTTAATATAATGATGATGATGCTAATACAATAATAATTATATTAATGATAACAATGATGATAATAAAAATAATGATAAAGACGATAAAAATAATAACAATGATGACACAATAATATTAGTAATAAAACTGATGACAATAATGACAATGGCAACGATAATGATAATGATTACAATAAGGATGATAATAGCGACGATAGTGACATGAATGACTAATGATAATCATAGTGATAATAGTAATAGTAATTATCATAAAACTGATGATGATAATAATAATAATGAAGATGATAGCGATCATAATCACTAAAAACACATGATGATAATTATGACAATATCGTTATTAATCACAATAAAACTAATAATTATGGAAATAAAAATGCCAATGATAATAATAATAAGAAAGATGATAATGATAACGATAATGGTATTGATAATAGTAATAATAATCATAATTATAATAATGATAATAATAGTAATGATAATAATAATGATAACAATTATAATCCTAATGATAATGTTATAATATCAATATTAATCCATTGATATAACACCCCCGTATCATTATTATTATCATTAATATTTTCATCACTACCATTAGAATTGCCATCTTTATCCTTAGTACTATCATCACATTATCATCATTTTTACTTTTATCATTATGATCATATTATTATTACTTTTTCATCATTATTATCATATTATTAACATTACTTTTTTCATCATCATAATCATTATTATTATCGTTATTATTATTAGTATCATTATTTACTATTAACAGTAACACTAGAGAATCAGCCTATGAAAAAAAAAAAAAAAAAAAAAGTGACGGTGCCTACGCGTGACAATTTCACGCTTGGCATCATGAGTCCTGACCTCATGACCGTCGACCTCCGAGACAGGGACGTTACCACTGAGCTACGGAGGTGTTACGTTAATTAGTGAAAGCAATTATATTTAAATGAATTATCCTACTCTCTCCGTATAGGGTATGAATGTTGGAATAGTACTAATGTTGTAGTGTTATAATAAGTATCGTGATTGTTATTATTACTATCATTACTATCATTTTTTAATGTTTTTTATATTATTACTATCAGTGTTACTAGCATTATCATTATTGATCTTGTTATTAGTATCATTATCATTGCCATTATTATTTTGTCATCATCGCTATTCATTTTATTGTTGTTACTAGTAACAATATGTTTTTGGTTCTTATTATCGCTTTCCTCATCATTAACACTATTATCATTACTATTGTCACTGTCACCATCATTATCCTTATTATTGATATACATACTATTTTTATTTCTATTGTTTTTGTATGTGTGTATATATGTATATGTGTATCTGTTTAAACATTTATGCACACATACACATCATATATAATCTAGTAAGTGAGAAGTAAGTTTATTAAATGAAAAATATTGCGGTGTCACAGAAATAGGTTTAGAATAAATTGACATTACCATTACCTTAGTTGGCCATAAAGAAGAGAGAAAAGGAGTTTTCTTTAATCTAAATTTTAATGATAGAAAACGGAAACAACAGTATTTTAAGGGGGGATTTAAAGATTTACAAAGCAATATCATTATAAAAGTAAAGATACACAGTCAAGGTCGCAGAAGGACAGTGGATCAGGGAGAGTTGTTTGTATCTAGAATAGTGTTAATCGTTTCTTCGTCTAATATTCTGTACCCAAATGTTCGTTTCGCGAAGAGGCAGAGATCGTTAACAGTCAGACGACAGTTCCAGGGCAGTTATGAGTTTGCCGAGTATGGTAAATCATTTCAAATAAAGATAGCGAGAGACAAGCACCTTTTAACGATAATGATAATGATGATGCAGATCGCAATATAGATAATAATGGTAATGATAATAATAATGAAAACCATGATAATTATAATGGTGCTTAATATGATAACGAAATTAATAATGATAGTGATAACGATAACAATAAACAAAACCACAAAAAATGATAATAATGATAATGATGAGTAACAACAGTAACAACAGTAACAACCATATCACTGAAAATACCAATGACAAAAATAAGAACTTTGATAATGGCAATTGCAATATCAATGAACTAATAATGCTTATAACGATGATGATAACAAT
>NW_020868803.1:137509-142509 GCF_003789085.1 Penaeus vannamei
GAACTTGAGTTGAATTTTGTTGTCGTTGAAACAATATAAATAAATCTCTAAATGCGAGAAAATTAATTATTTAAAGAACGATATTCAGTGTTTGTGTCCAGACCTGACACATCCTGAGGAAGTGTCTCAGGTCCCGTGATTGACAGACTGTGAGTGTTGCCATTATGCTGTTAGATTTTCACTTAGCACTTTCCACCAGCAAAACCATCGTGGAACGGTTTGCTTAACACATATATGGGGGAAGAAGAAAGGAAAAAGAAAAGATTTGACCCATACATGTACTCACGTGGTTTTGTATCCTCGTTCTTCATATCGCGATGTTTTTAGGCGAGCGGTCCTAGTTCTTCGGAGTCTTGCGTTCGGTTTCAAGCCAAAAGGTCGAAACAACCACCGTATGCCACCACTTATAAGAGTTTCTGAAAGCTCTCTTTTTATGGTGTTACAGGGAAACGGTGTGGCTGTTCTCTTTATTTCTAAGAGTTACAACACATACACAAGAATAACGATACACGAAGAACGGCGCTGGGTGGATCCCCCGGCTAGAGAGCCGGGAGGGCAACTCAGGTCAGAAGCGGTCACTGGGGCACGCACCTGGCAGGGGCGCCATGTGCGTGCCCTACGCTCACTGCCCCTCGCTTCACCCAGGCCTGTTTGCGCCCCTAGCGCCCCCTCTGGCCGGATAAAAGGGAGACCAATCTTGACCCACTCTCAGGGCATACCTGGATCTCTAGGTCCAAGGTTATTTGTGAAGTTTCTCGTGGGTGATAAACTAGAGAGATTGTTGACACCTCCCCACGACGGACCTCACACGTGGCCCTTGGTGTGCTACTTTGGGTGTAGTCACGCCACACTTTGCCTGAGCTAGTGATTTCAATTACAGGCCAGAGTGCTTGCAATTGAAATCACGACGCACCTGTTACCCAGTGGTTTCGCTGCGAGGTGCACGGCCGGACTCTTAAGGGCTCTCGCCCGTCCGGCAGGGTCCCGACCCCGACCGTCCCTAACACACAGAGACTGCTGGGTGCCTTGTGTGCTCCTACTTTTTTGAGACCATTTCCACCTTTTTCACATCCAGTCTTAATTAGCTCTGCTAGCCTCCCTCCTCCCTTCATCATCACCCTTCGCTATGACCTGAATCCATGGGACATCAGATCAAATTAGCCTACTCTGGAGAGCCCATCTCTTGTGAGGTGGCTCTCCAGAGAATATTCACCCTCACCGAGGTGGCAGTCACCCACCTCTACAAAGTTCACAATGGCTTCAAGGTGACAGTAGCCAAACCCGAGCAACTGACCCCCTTCCTTTCGGCCGAAGGCCAAAGGAAACTTGCAGATAACGGTTTTTCACCAGTTCCCTCCCCCGAGACGAAGGCGAAATGCACGATCGTGGCTAAAAAGATCGACAGGACGATCCTCCCACGATCGTGAGTCGATCTCACAGGAGGTTGCCGCCAGGAACGGTGTCACTGTTCTTGATATTTACAAGCCGCCCGAGTCACGGATCGTCAAGATCCGTTTCTCTGCCCCAGAGGAAGCACAGAGGATTCTCTCAAGGGGACTCATGATGTTTAATACATCGGTCCCAAGTTACAACCTAGAACCAGAGTGCTCTATTCATCTGGAACAATGCCTAAACTGCTACAGATACGGTCACAACAAAGACACATGCTCACACATACAAAGATGCTCCCGTTGCGCTGGCGAAGGTCACTTCTTCGCCAAGTGCAAAGAGAGCATCAAATGCTGCAACTGCGAGGGATCGCACGTAGCAGTTAGCGGATCCTGCCCAACACGCAAGGAGTTACTGAAAGCAAAACGAACTGAGCTTCGTGAGAACAGAAACACTGCTCCGACATACGCCACAACAGCAGCCACACAACCTATTCAAACCAGCACACCCAGACGACCCACGACCTCCTCAAGGACGACCATGCCAACACTCCCCCAAACCCAAGCATTCACACCTAACACAAACCCGAAAATACAGTCCATAATACACGTAAGCCTCATCGCTGCCAAGTACAACGCCAAAAAAATCGCAACCATAGTCCCCATCATGTTCCAAAAAAACGGCTTCCCCAGCATTGTCGTCCCCGAGGAGATCTTCGAAGACGACAACCTGTACATTCCTGAATACACCACAAACACAGAAACTATGGACAATGAGGTGACAATCACTCACCCAGAGCCTCGCTGTTCCACAACACACAGACACCTCGTTTTGCAACCACAACCCCAACGCAAACCACGAGAAACCGCACAAGCACGCGATACTACAAGGAACACGGAACAGAAACGCAAACAAACCTCGCCACTAAACACGCACAACAAAAAAGACAAGGATCCCCCGATCCCTCAGCCTCGTCGTCGGGAGATGGATGACACCATCCTCGACGACGACAGTAGCGGCTCCGAGATCGACGTCGAAGTCGTTCCCGAAGCCGAGGACGAGCTCCATGCCCCTGTGGGCGGAGCCACTGCCATGCTCCCCTGTAGGGGGCCTTTGGGGCAGCGCGGAAGTGTCGGGAATTGGTCCGCCGATTCCCAGGAATTCCGCCTGCGTCCTGCTCGCAGGACCTCTTCCTGACCTCGAGGAACCGACGGTCGATGCTCGACCACGGAACCGCTATAGGGATCAGGTTACGCCACGCAAGGTAAACCCAGGTCGAATGGGTCTACCCTGAGTGACATGCTAACGATCGTACAAGCAAATGTAAGGTCTTTTTTCCCAATTCGTAATCTCTTTTACGACTTTCTAGATCAAGAACGCCCAGATGTTGTCCTACTGAATTCTACAGCCATCACGAATGGCTATAGAATTCGGCACTACGGCTACACATCCAGGCAAACAGGAGACGGTTTGTACATGGGGTCCTGTATTCTCATCAAATCCACCATCACCTTCGAATTTATCACCCTTCCATTCACTCACCCTGACTTCATGGCAGTCAGGATATTCACCCCACAGGGCCCCATTATCCTTTCCACTGCCTATATCAGACCCTTAACTAACTTGCCTCTTGCCGATTTCAACCGATTGTTTAATTATACGAACCTCCCAGTCTTCTTTGCCGGAGACATCAACGCCAGCCACCAAGCACTACACCACAGATCTACCAACTCGCATGGTAGGCAACTCCTTTCTATCTTTGATACAAAAAGACTCCACTACATTGGACCCGACTTCTTCACCTCATACACGAACGTGGGAAAGGGCCGCCCTGATCTCGTCTTCGGGAACAGCGCGGCACTCGCCTACCACACACACCTACAACCCGGTCCGAACGTTGGTTCGGACCACATACCCGTCATAATCAAAATTTCCACCTCACCAATACTAACAAGAAAGACGATCTTTCCGGTACCAACAAGCAGATTGGGAGTCGTTCAAATCTAAATTAAGTGAAGTTAACTTTCAGTTTAATTTTGATGGGCTTGATTCCCAAACAATAGATGGGCATTGGAATTTGATCTTCGCCCACATCGTATCCACCATGCTGAGTACTATCCCCGGTCTCAGTATAAGAAACACATCTCATTTCAGCCATCTGAAAGGACAAAACGTCTCCTGACTTGTTTTCGAAATCGTTTCACGCAAAATTTAAACAGGTTTAATCATGTTCGATGGGACTTATCAATCCTCAGAAGACACGTCATCGATAGTCTTGATAACGACCGACAAAATCATTGGCATAATTTATTTAAAAAGTAGAGTCTAACAGAGTTCGCAATCCACGGGAATTTTGGCAAAGAATTCGTCAGCTTAAAGGTAGTAACTTCCCCCCCTTCTCCCACCTCGTTCAAAATAACGTAAATGTCTCCAATCCCGTGGATGTCATTAAAGTTTTTGAAGAACACTGGGCTAAAGTCTTCTACCCTCACCCTCCTCATCCCCTGTGCACAAAATTTAACTTCCCCCTTTGATTAAGAAATTGCTCTGCAATTTCCTCGATGACCGTAAATTAAAATTAAAGTTCCTCCACCACGTCTCCGGGACGATTCGCATGCACGCAGGTGTACCTCAGGGCAGCACCCTCAGCCCAACACTCTATACATTATACACAAACGACTTACCAGACCCCACACACACAGATTCATTCACTATCCTCTATGCTGACGACTGTACGCACCTAGCTCGACACGATGCGCTTTCAGGTGTCGTCCGGCGCATCAATGACGAACTTGACACCGTCTCGAGATGGGAGCATAGATGGCGTATCAAGACTAACGCGACCAAAACAAAAGTTCTTTTCCTAAATCCACGAAAACGACCTCCTTATGACAACATATATTTCAACAGCTTCGACAGACTACAAGCACCGCTCCAAATCACCCACTCTTGCACCATCCTTGGTTTAACCTTTGACACCGACTTTCGGTTTCATTTGTATGCAACTTCAAAGGCCGCCTTGGCCGGCAAAGCCTTACATTCGCTTTATCGATTCCGACGTGCGGCCCCACGTACGAAGCTGCATCTATACAAAACACTTATCAAACCCCTTCTCACATACACACCACTTGCACTCACACAAACAGCATACACCAACAAGCGCAAACTCCAAGTTGTCTAGAATAAAGCACTCAGATGGATCTATGTAGTAAATTGGGATCAATTTATTAAAACATCTGAACTCCACGAGGAAGCTTCCCTGCCTCCTCTTAACATCGAGTGGCGTAGGTTGGTTTGTAAACAGATCGACAGACTCCGTGCTTGGCACTCCGCCTGGCTGGATAGACTCCACACCTTCTTTCGTTCCGGCTGGAGATCTGGTGCAGGCCGTGATCTCTTTTCCCTGACATGGGACGAAGAAGTGGATGAAGAAGTGTTCTAAGTTTGGCCGCATCCTTTGAAGCCACCTCTTACTCCTTCTTTTCCCCTTTCCCTTTCCTCTATCCACTAGTTTTTTGTTCAGTTTTGTTGCTTGTTTTGTTTTTGTTCTCGTTCTTTTAGAGTAATTGTGGTAATGTTCGGTACCTTCTTTTTTTAAATCTCATAATAAA
>NW_020868803.1:154672-162172 GCF_003789085.1 Penaeus vannamei
TGTGGTGGTTGTGTCCATGTGTGTGTATCTTTCTCTATTTTCTCCTCCCCCCTCTCTCTAACACTCATTCACTCACTCTCTCTCTCTCTCTCTCCTTCTCTCTCCTTCTCCTTTCTCCTTCTTCCTCTCCCTCTCCCTCTCCCTCTCCCTCTCCCTCTCCCTCTCCCTCTCCCTCTCCCTCTCCCTTCTCCCCCTTCTCCCTCTCCCCCCTTTCCCCCTCTCTCTTCTCCCTCTCTCTCTGGTCTCCCTCTCCTTCTCCCCCTCTCTCCCTCTACTTCTCCCTCTCTCTCTCCCTTCTCTCTCTCTCTCCCTCTCTTCTCCCCCTCTCTCTCTTTCCTTCTCCCTTCTCTTCCTCCTCCCTTCTCTCTTCTCTCTCTCTCCCCTCTTCTCCTCTCCTCTCTCTCCCTCTCTCTCCCTCTCCTTCTCTCTCTCTTCTCCCTCTCTCTCTCGGCCATTTTATCCACTAGTTTACGAAGCACAGCGAATCACACCCACCTCCGCCACCCCGCCCGCTCTTGAACCGACACGCAGCTTCAGGACGTCTGTCCCTGAACCTTGCCTAACCTACCCGTCCAGTGAGTTTGCTACCCGCTGGCAAACGCTATTTTCCCTCTGTTTCACTTGATTTATCTATGTCGCGGCCTCGTTTCGTTCGTAAGGCAGATTAGGCTTAGTTAAGGAAAGCATAAGGGCGTTTTCCCGACGCCGCAGAAGTATTGGTCATTTAAAGGGCTCAGGGGAGCTTGGTTTATTCGTTTATGCTTGGAGACGCGAGAGTGGTGGCCTTCTCTCGTTCCATTTTCGTTTTCGGATATAACAAAAGTGTTGGTATATTCCCGAACTGGTATGGGAATAGTTACGGATAAAATAAAGGCGGAGGCGTATGTTATTATAGATGGGAATAAAAAATAAGTGAATAAGTATATATCGCATAGTTGAAATAGTATCTGATAAGGCACTATTAATACAAGAAGGAATGCGCAATACACCTTGGGAAAATTATCAGGATTTAATATTGACACTCACTAATAGCGGATTATTGACATGTATTATTACTTTAAACATATCATATTTGTTAAAAAATCCAAGATATTATACTTATCAACATATTGTCTTGCTCTCAATTATCGCATCAGTAATAATACATTAGGGAACTAATTAGATTCCACTCTCAATGTACATCCTGCAGTCCCTGATGCACTTATACACAAGCTCAGTTTAAATTAGATTGTGGATCTGCATTGTTTTATTTCATTTCTTTAGCGTGGCTGTAAAACTTCTTCCCTTTCCCAGTAATTAGACTTTCTATGGGATTACAAAAGTGAATTGATATAATAACTTTACTATTATAACATTAAAGTTTTCAAATAATAAAACAAAAGTTCTGAGTTATGTGACTTTTACGCACTACCGCCACGATTGTATGGTATTTTAATAGAGCTAGTACATATCTGAGAACTCAATCTGTTTACTCAACATGATCGCACTATCTGGTTATTTATCCTGGATGTGAGTTCATCTAATATTTATAATAAACAATATAATTAAAGTCAATATATCTTTAACCATAAATCTTATCCTCATATGATTATAATCCTCATTACTTCTTGATTTTCTATGTATGCTTTTTTCTTCTTCCGGACGATATATCACATTGTTAATAATTATGTCAACAGTTCGAATTTCATATGTTCAGTCATTTTCTATATGCTTTCAAGGTCCTAGGGGTGGTATATTCAGGGCCAGTCTCCCCATATCACTCATAATTCTCTTTTGTCCTCCTCGGTTTGGACTTGGAGAACTATAGATTTAAAAACGAGAATTTCACAATACTTTAAGCTACTATTCTCAAATGAGTCATACCTCAGCTCCTAGCTCTGTTTAGCACTCGCTGTGTGGGATTTCTCCCAAGGGAGCTCGGAATACTTGCATAGGGTGCTGTCATTATCACCTAAGTTGACGCCTTTTGATACGAAAGATAACATCCACGCATTCATTAAGAGTTGTTTTGTCAATTGGTCATTATTTGCTTTCGCCTTTTGATACAGAAAGATAACATCCAGCATTCATTAAGAGTTGTTTCGTCATTATTGTACTGGGAATATCACCTTTAATAAATGCTTTTCTTCGACATTTACTCCCCTACATTAAATCTTTATTTCGTTCACGCATATCACTTCTTACTTGTCTTGCCCCTCTTATTTACACATATCAAGAGATTGTCCCTGGATATTCTGATACGTAGAAGGACCTCTGTCACCTGCTTTGTCAGAGTACACATCAAAATGCCTCTTTTTCTATCTTTCCCTTTTATCCTGAAAGCCAATGTAACTCGAAACGCACACTTTACGCATACATAGACCTACATACCATCATGTGTCTCTTTTTTTTCTCACACTCTCCTCTCACTCTCACCGTAACTCGTGCTAGAATAAAATCCATCTCCAAATCCATAAGAATAACATAACCCATCGCTCTTGCTAACCAAAACTTAGGTTATAGATGTTTATTTTCGGTCAATTCTCCTTAACCTAAACCAGCTTATGTAACCCTGCGTGTTGTCGTGTTCTTCCTAAGCACGGAGCTGAAATGTAAAATAACTTTTTTTTCACATACTCTCTCTCTCTCTCTCTCTCTCTCTCTCTCTCTCTCTCTCTCTCTCTCTCTCTCTCTCTCTCTCTCTCTCTCTCTCTCTCTCTCTCTCTCTCTCTTTTGTCCTTTCTCTCTTTTCTTTCTTCTTCTTCTTCTTCTTCTTCCTTTCTTCTTCTTCTTCTTTTCTTCCTCCTCCTCTTCCTCTCTTCTCTTCTCCCCCCTCCTCCTCCTTCTCCTCCCTCCTCTCCTCCTCCTCCCCCCTTCCTCCTCCTCCTCCTCTTCCTCCCTCTTCCTCCTTCTCCACCTCCCCTCCTCCTCTTTCTTCTCCTTCTCTCTCCCACAAGATTACACGGCTAATCATCCTGTTTCCCCCCTGCCTTTATTAGAAGATTGTATATAGCCTTTACCTTCATACAGTAAAGTCTGCAAGGGCAATTCCCCATTTCCCACAGACCCCACAGCTGTTATCCAGACTTCCCTTTCATTCTTTCCCCGTGCTGCTCTCGAACACTTCCCTCCTCTTTCACATCATATATATCCATGCTCTCTCATCATCGGTACCGCGTCTTCCACTTTAATTATCATCCTTTTCTTCTATTTATTTGGATATATCGTCCTTCTTGCTGCGCTGTTTTGAAAATCTGTCCTTTGGTGATATTGATAATGATATTATTAGTAATGGTAATGGTGATTGTAGTGACGGTAATGATAATGAAGGAAATAATGATGATAGTTATTGTAGTAGCAGCTGTATTAGTAGTTGTAGTAGTAGTAGTCGAGTAGTAAAGATAATGCTAATGATATTAACGATAATATTATTGTAATAATTATGATAATGATATGATAATGCTAATAACAATAATAATGATGATTATGATGTTGATAACAATATCAATAACAGTGACAATACTAATAATGATGATGATGAGCCCTAGTTATTAATATAAAAAAGAGTATGAATAAGAATTAATACATTCGCGGTGCAGGAGATGAATTTGTCCCTTTTCGGTCACGTCTTCGTCAGAAATGCATGTCGATATTTATTCTCATTCATTTATTCTCATTCATACATTTTTCTACGTTTATCGCAATGATCTCTGTCCAGCCTAGGGGTTACCATGATTATAATGTTGATAATGATAGTATTAGTAATGATAATGGTGACTATAGTAACAGTAATGGCAATGAAGGAAATAATAATGATTGTTATTGTTGTAGCAGCAATATTAGTAGTTGTAGTAGTAGTAGTCGAGTAGTAAAGATAATGCCAATGATATTAATGATAATAGAAATAATTATATTATTGATTTGTTTTGTTTTTGCTTTTTCGCCGTTTACATAGTTATCGTTATTATTGTCACCATCACAGTCATAACCATCCATACAATTTTTATCATTGTTATCATTATCAATCGAAGGAGTATTAGTATCAGTATTAGTATTATCATTATCGTTATTATTATTGTCATTGTTGATATTATCATCATCATTATTCTTGTTATTACTGTTATCATTGCTATTATTATCATTATCATTACTGTTATTATCATTATGATTATTATTATCATTATCGTTATCATCATTATTATCATAATCCTTAGTTTTTATTTTTATTATTATTGTTATTGTTATTATTATTATTATTATTATTATTATTATTATTATTATTATTATTATTATATTATATTATTATGTTATCATTATTATCATTATCATTATTATCATAATCATTATTATTATGGTTGTTGCTCTTATTGCAATCATCACCATGTGTATCATTATCATTAAGATTATTTTCTTTATTATTTCTATCATTATTATTTCATTAGTATTATTTTCTGTGTTTGTTACTGTTGTTATTTTTTCATATCGTTATTGATATTATTACTGTTATCATTGAAATTATCGTCATCATCGTTATTATTATTGTTATTACTGATACTATCATTATCATTGTTATCATAATAATAAACATTATTGTTGTTTTTGTTCTTGTTATTATTATTATCATCATCATTATTATTATTTTCATCATCATTATTATTATTATTATTATTATTATTATTATTATTATTATTATTATTATTATTATATCATTCATATTCATTATTATTATTATTATTATTATCATTATTATTCAGATGATCATCATTTTCATTATTATTAATGTTACTTTTACCATCATCATTATTATTGTCATTCTTCTTATTATTATCATTGTCATTATCATTAGCATTTTTGCTATCAGTGATATCTTTATGACGATAGGCCTAACCATCACCATCATCATCATTATTGCCACTATTATCATTATCATTATTATCTATTATTTTATAATCCTCTGTTCTCATTACTGTCTTATATTATCTTCGTTATAATTATCATTGTTGTTGTTGCTGTTGGTATGACATATCATTATCACTATAATTTTCATTATCATGGTGATCGTTGTTATTGCTAGTAATAGTAGTAGTAGTAGCATTTCCACTATCATTATCATTAATACTTCATCATTACTGCCATACCTGCCATTTTTCGTTATTGCTATTGTCATAATTATCATATATTAGTTTTTGCTGTTTAATTATTGTTTTTACTCTATTATTATGATTATGATATTAGTATTATCAGCATTATTATTATTATCATTGATATCAATATCGCTATTACTAATTATTATAATCATTATTATTACCGTAATTCTAATTATTAATTATCATCACCTCCGCCAAGTAGGTAATTATAATAATGTACCTGAAACAGAGATTTTAATGTAATTCTTCCTGTGAATCATCATCACCATCATCATCATCATCATCATCATCATCATCATCATCGTCATCATCATCATCATCATCATCATCATCATCATCATCATCATCATTATCATATTATTTTCATTTTCATTTTCCTTATCAATCAAATTTGAATTGTCTTTTCATGGTCGCTACAGTTATTATCATTATTACTTTTGTTAACATGTTTATTGTTTGCATTGTTATTGATACTATCTCAATCTCGGCTTCCATTATCAGTACCATATTACTATTATTTTAATTGCTATCATTACCTAAATATTGTAACAAAGACAGATTACTCACACTGGAATTATTGTTATTATTCTTAGTATATCTTACGTTCTCTTCACGCCATAATCAGTGATAACGATAAAAATTGGTAATGAGTGACAGGTGGTATCAAAATAAGCCAAATCAAACTCTAAAGAATGGTGACTTCAATACAAATATATTCTGAATATTCTTGTTCAATGGGGAAACTTTTTAAAGACATCTTGATATAATTTGATTGAAAAATGACTGTAGCAATTAATTTATGTTGACTTTGCAGTATTAATCAGATGTTCGTTTGAGTCCTCTCCAAAGCACGAGTCAGCTGATCATGTAAACAAACCGCAGTCATGTCCGCCCACCACCGAAATGTGAACAAACTCGTCGTGGTGAAGAAATTAACTGACATTTCTTACCCGATCGAACAAGTATTGAGAGCTGAATTAGAATCAAACAACAGGGGCTTTCTGACACTGCTGGGAGATGGGAGGTTGATCTTAACGGCTTGGATTAACAAGAAAGTAACCTCGAAGATTGTGGAAGATGCATCTGAGTGAGTCATTTTATTTATCGGAAACTTGAAGGGAGTGTATATATACTGACAGCATCATTTTAGCGTATTTTCCTTGTAGGCCTAAATGAATTCGAGGAGAAATGTTTTTCCATGTAGGATATTGTGTAAATGAAGACTATTGGGTAGATATTTCGTATGATAATTATAATAAATGCCTTGAAGAATTGCAGGTGAAAATTAGGTTAATCTTTACAGTATGGATACACTAAGGTAGAAGGAATTGAAACAGATATTCTTGTAGAGGACAAAAGCTGTCGTTGGTACAAGAAATAATAATTTGCTGACACGAGCAATAATGCCTCAAATAAAGTAAAAAGATTGTGGAAAGTGCATAATTCTACTCCGTCCTCCCAAATAGCCCTATTTTGCTGTGCATACGATGTGAAGACAATGTTTACCAGGGGTTGTTGGGGGGGCAGAGTTCTCCATCAACCCTCCTTTCAGGCAGTGCCCAAATGGCACTTTCAATTACGGCAACTTAGATTGTTGAATAGATTTCATGACATGGAGGTGGGAACTTAAGTTCAGGCGAGTGTATCTGTACTGTAAAGAATTATTGAAAATTATAAGATTCAAATTGCTCATTGTCATGTTTCAAGTGAATTCAGTAATCATTTATATGGCAAGTGATCAGTAACAAGGGAGTTAACTTGAATGATTGGAAGGATGTAATGGGTACTTACGAAATTGCAGGATAAGAAATTATAGTAAGTCCCCAACTCCTTAGCACAAACTTTGTTCAACAATGTAAATTGCCTTGACTGAGCATGCCCAAGGGAAGGGTTGATGGGGGCTTTGTCCCCCAACACTCTCCCGGGAAACATTGTCTTCACCTCATGTACACGGTAAGATAGAGCTGAACTCAAGAGGACCTTAGGCTGAGAGTAGCACTCTCCGTGATATTTTTCCTTTATTTGTGGCATTATTGTTTGTGTCTGCAGATTATTTTTTGTACCAACAACTACAACTTTTTGTGTTCTACAAGAATATCATCTTCAATATCCCCTACCTTAGTACGTCCATACTGTTAAGATTAACCAAAATTATTAGATTAGACCAGAGTGCAGATAATGTGATATATTTTTGACATCTGGATAATGTTTTTGACTTCAAGCTTCATTATTTTATGTTACCGAGAGTGTCACTCAGAGATAGAGGGAAATGGATATTTACTGCAAAATGACAAAAATATCCATTGCATATCACTACTCAGAGACTAAGTCCACAACACCCTTGCACAACCAGAGTTATTAATATCCGTATTCT
>NW_020868803.1:167172-177172 GCF_003789085.1 Penaeus vannamei
ACACGCACATGCACACACACACGCACAATGCACACACACACACACACAACACACACACACCACACACACCACACACACACACACACACACACACACACACACACACACACACACACCACACACACACACACCACACACACACACACACACACACACACACACCAAACACACACACACACACACAACACACACACACACACACACACACACACACACACACACACACACACACACACACACACACACACACACACACACACACACACACACACTTATACATACATATATATATATATATACATTCACATGTAGATATGTATGTTTTATGTATACAGGTAGATAAGTATATGTATGCATATGACTGTCAAAACAGCAAACATAACAGAGCCTACCCTAAAATATCACAAGACAATAGGCAATTAAGAAATAATGAGAGACATACTTCAGCCAATTATACTATTGATAAGGCATGCATCTGCCAATCAGAATATGACATATGATATATAAACAGATAATTCCTTTTGCTTGAATGGCATTAGCTACTCAGTTGAGGGCATAAACAAGTAATATTATTATCTCTCTCGTAAATGCATTATTATTACAGTGAATGTAACATTTGAAAAGACTGCAGTAGTATATAATATATATATATATATATATATATATATATATATATATATATATATATATATATATATATATATATATATATATATATATATATATATATATATATATATATATATATATATATATATATATATATATATATATATATATATATATATATATATATAATATATATATATATATATATATATATATATATATATATATATATATATATAATATATATATATATATATATAATATATATATATATATATGTATATATAAACATATGTATATATATATATATGCATATATATATATATATATATATACATATATATATATATATATATATATATATATATATATATATATATATATATATACATATATATATATACATATATGCGTGCGTGCACGTGTTTACCTAGTTGTTTCAATACAGGAGAAGAGCTAAGCTCAGGTGCTCCCATCTGCTATATTTAAATTTTTGTATGACTTTTTAAATTGATGCACAGTTTTAGCACACACTACGTGTTTGGGGAGACTGTTCCATGCTTCAATAGTTCTGTTTGGGAAACTATATTTTCTGACATATTTATCACCTCTTTTTACTTTCAACTTTTTGTTGTGTCCTCTCGTTCTTCTTGTGTTCAAGATCAAAAAGTCAACTTTATTTATCTTCACTCTTCCTGTAATGCAGTTGAACAGCAGTGTGTGTGTGTGTGTGTGTGTGTGTGTATGTGTGTGTTTGGTATTTTAGAGTCAGATCTGTACAAATTATTATTAAATGTTCCCCCCCAAAAAAAGTTCTAAAAAAAAGACATGATGTTAATTACTTGAAAGGGAATATGTGGTAATGTGCTTACTTTCTTGTGGTAGGATGCCTCGATTAGCAGCCTGGATTCAGAGGTTGACCTGGGAGAGCTGCTTGGTGCCATGGATGATGCCCTGAAGGAACAAAATATGGCTAAGGTTACGGAGGTCAAGGCATTGGTAGAGCAAGGTATGGTAGCCATATGTTAATTGATTCTTAGCATCTGCATCCTCAAAAAAGAAATTAGATAAACAGTAATGAGAAGAAGTAATTCAAATGTTGAAGATTAAGGTTTCTAATTTTTTTTTTTTTTTTATGATTTCAGGTTTGAGTGTATTCCTCTCTTCATGCAACCACCAGGAGGGCTGGCTCGGGCTAGCAGAGATGAGAGCGCAGCAGTACGGCCAGCTGGCTAATTTACTCCTAAGTTACATTCCCCAGTATGCAGAGTGTTATGAGTCATACTCCTTGGCTCTGGCTCTCAAAGACTTATCTAGACATCATTTCATAGTAAGAGAGTGTATATCCTTATCACCTGTTCTCTTCTATCAAAAAATGGAATAATATGTATACAAGAGTATCTAATTCAGTGCACTAGAATATTTACCAAGCAAGTTATCCCTTTATTAATTCAGGTGATAATATAATCCATTGAAATATTTCAGAGTGTACGTGAGGAAATGAGCAATGTCCTGCAGTATGTTGATAGTGAAAGCATATCTCAGATGGTTCTTCAGATGACAGAGCAGGTGAATTATCTGTAGGCTTTCAAGAGTTTATGAGGAACACAAGATATGAACCTTTCACTTTCCTTGATACTTTGTTCTGTATTTACAAGTAGGATCATGTGGGCCCTATGGAAAATCTTTATTCTTAATCACAGAGTTTTCATCTATGATTGCTAATATATGTAAAAACATAATTAGAATATACATATTACCTTTTCCCTTAGGTGTCGTTCTATTTCCGAAGTGTTGAGCAGCTGCAGTTGCCACAAGAAGGATCTGGTCACAAGGAGTTATCAAAGCAGCATGCAGTAAGTTTATTTTATTGATGCACTGTAATTCCAAATGTGTGTGTGTGTGTGTGTTTGTGTGTGTGTGTGTGTGCATGTATACCTGTGTGTGAATGCCTGTGCATGTGTGCCTATGAGTGAGTGAGTGAGTTAGGATGAGCAAAGAAATTTGGAGCCTGACCATGACCTTTAAACTAATAGTAAAATGGAGTATAACTATTTTGATTATACCATTAACAAAAGCCAAAGAGATCAACCAGGGCAAGATCATTCTTTCTAGTAGCAGGTTCTCAGAAAGTTCATGTCTTTTTTTAATGCCAATCTACTATTTGTATGTGTGCACATCTCCGTCTGTTATTTTGCTTGTATCAGTGTAATTGCAGATGCAGTACGTAATGAATTGCTTGTTCCTATATTTTTACATAAAATGTGTATTCCTATGTGAATAAATCACATAATTAGAATATTAATGAAAGGAATATATAATCATATACATTATAACTTTCAAACATTTTCCTTTATATAAAAAAGGTATGGGGAGAGAAGCCCATGAAAGAGATTTTAGAAGATGCACTACAAAGAGGTTTGGTGAAAGCTGCAGAGTCCTACCTGCAGCTGAAACCCTGGGTGTATGGTGCTGTCACAACTAACATGGTCATTTCAACCTGCATTGACATAGCAAGACAGAAAGAAACTGAAAATTCTAAGGCTGAAATTTTAATGAACATGGTATGTTTCTATTTGATGTTGGATTTCTTTTTGGGGAAGAAAATGTATAGACAGTGTATATAAATACAAGAAAAAAACATGAGAGTTTAAGCACAGTTAGAAACATCTCTTATTTACACATATATTGTTTTATTATCATTGTTATTGACAGGATGACAGTTAGAAATATCTCTTATTTACGTAAGTTTATATATTGTTTTATTATTATTATTGTTATTGACAGGATGACTGTTACAATGAAGCACTAAAGCAGATTTTGCATTCAAGTGATGACCTCTTTGAAGTACAAGTACTTGGTACAGTGTTAGGAGCAAGGAGCCTTCTCAGTGTTGTGGAAACCCATGCTGTTAATCTGGTTATCAACATACACAGAACTTTGCCTGATCTCTTGACTCTACCGCCACAGTAAGTCGTGCTTTATAGTGTGTGACTACTTGAATGAGTGCAAGAAAATTATTCTCATAATATTCTGTGAGTGTGTATAGGCACATTACACTGTTATGATGTTTGGTGTGCAAGTGTAAGAACATTTTATTCTTTTGCTGTTTTATTAATGAATGTAGGTAAGTCATACTCATATAGTACTTGATTAATTGAGTGCAAGAATATGTTATGGTATTTGATTGGTTTATCTCAGTATCTTATGGCATTTTTTTATTTATTTCATTAGCCTTTTAATTATGAAAAAATAACATTGGTTTCATTCCAACAGAAAACCATAAAGGTTAATAGGAATAAAACGTTTTGAAAGGGAAATATATAATGGAAGTATAACACTAAGAAGGAGACACTATAGATGTGATAGAATGAATATGCTTATGATCTGCAGAATGTGAAAGATTTAGTAGAGGATAAAATATGTTATGTTTAAAAGATTAAACAGATATGCTGCTTATAAATTTTAAGGTAGTTGGTCATTTGAATATAGAGAAAAATGTATTTATTCTGAAAATGAGAGAGGTCTTGCACTTAAAAAAAATAATAATAATAATAATGAGGTGAATTCTAAACCAGAAAATTTTATTTTGAGAGCATGAAATTATAAGGTAAGTAAACCACTGCTATACACTGGATTAATCAACCAGTTTATGTTTGATGTTTGAACATTTTGATAGGCAAGTGCTGTGATTTCACTTTTAGCAGTGGCAAATATATTTATACTTTCTTTAATGTCAAGATCAGATCTATTGTCATAATAACACATTTCTTTGAGTAGAATGATTTTACAAATTATTTGGTAAGTTGAACTACAGTACAGAAACAATTAAATTTGCTCATTTCGTTTGTGAATGTAAAGTCTGTATGCAGAAATTTATTTAAGTAGGAACTGATGCTTTCTTTTCTTTTAGGGTTTGGACAGAACTTGTAAAGTTAGGTGATGCCTCGGCTGATGCTGTCACTGGACCAATGACAGTGAAGCAAGTATCACAGTGGACTCCCCTATCCATGATGCTGGTGATGACTGACCTTTATGCCTGTACTGCAGGTAAGACTGTTTGTGTTCCTTATTGTTGTAATTATTTTGTAGTTATTGTTATCATCATCATCATCATCATAGTTGTCATCAGTTTTCCTTACAGAAGCATTTTCATTACTTCACATCATCATCTTCACAGTTATCATTATTTTCTTTCGTGATGCTGATAATTGCAGGGCATTTTTATATGGTATTCATTTTTATTATTTACATTTGGATATGGCATACATTGTCTCTGCAGAGCAACACAAAAAAGTCATGAAAGCAGCAAAATCTGGTAAAAGTGTAGATAATAAATCCAGATTGATCATGAACCATATCAAAGATTTTGGTGATAGAACAGAATTAATAGGCATATTATTTTTTCCATACCATATATATACAATCTGACTTTCAGATCCGGAGATCTTGCAGAGTGTGGATGCAGATGTGATGTGGCAGTATCTCCTCCACCAGCATGACATCAGGAATTTAAAGAAATGGATTCTCTTAGAGTTCAATGGCCAAGACCAAGACCAAGAGGGTGATGTCACACTGCGCGAGGAGCAGGCTTGGTCGGATCCCGCCTACCGATCACCAAGGAGGTCACAGCCAACAGCATCAATGCCTGAAACCCTGGGGGAAATCTCTGAAACAAAGCACCTTGGGCCCAACCTTTTCAGTGGCCCACAGTATGGCAGTGAATTTGGATCGTCTCCGCAGTCTCAGGATGAGCTCTCAATTGAGTCTACTTCGCTAGGACCTGGTGATGCTGATACATGGAGTGTCCAAAGCTTCGAGGTCCATGATAGAAGGGATACTTTGTGGTCCGTGCAGCATTTCAAGCCTATTACCCAGAGCATGGTAGATCTTGTTGTCATTGCAAAGGAGGCATTCGTGGAAGTCGTACTGAATATCCTAGCTAGATATGGGGTGTTCATCACAAAAGAGAAGAAAGATCCACAGCTGCTAATGAGGCGCCTGCTTGTGTCAGGAGCTTTTGAATTGGTCTCCAGCTTCAAGGGCAACCACAGCTGTCAGGTCTTAGAGAGGGACATCCACACTACTCTCTTAAAATTCTTTGGAGACAATGACTTTGTTCTCCCAGCATATGACTATGTTGAACACTTCTCACCAGATGGAGGAAATGAACTCCTGGTTGACCTTGAAATGCCACCCTGGGCTAATCTGATTGTTGCCTTCAGGAAACTAGGTGAATCTCATTCAAAAGACACTATCTATGATCTGAGCTTAAAGAATCTTTCCCTCTTGAGTGAAAAGTGTCAAAACCCAGAAGAATTGCACCTTCCTGCATTTCTTACCATGCTCTTTGCTCCATCAAGCTCGCTGGAGAATTTCATCACATGCAATCCTGACAAACTAGAGGCCACTGATGAAGGTGAAATTTCATCTTTATATGCCATCCTATCTAAACACAATACCACACCAAAGCAGGTGATAGAGGGACTCTCCCTGAAGTATCCATATTTAGAGAAGCTGAAGAAAAAAACAAATGAGGCCACATTGGATGTAACTATGTATGATCTCTTGTGTGGGAATGTTCCTTATGACATAGCAAGACTCTTCACATGGCAGCCAGGGAACAAGTGAGTAATTCCAGTCATTAGGGTTTTATGATCTGGAGTATAAATTGAGATTTAGAGTAAATGCCTTGATAACTTGATATGGTTTTTAGGATTTTGTTATTTTTACTATCAAAATACAATTTGTTATCCTTTTTTTCTCTCCTATTCACAGGCAAGGTTATGACGAAGATGGAAAACTTCCTTGCTTCTCAGACGAAGAACTGATCAGCAATTATGGTCTCCAACACTCCCTAGATTTCATGTATTACCTTAGAGAAGCCAGACCCACATATGCGTGTGCAGCTATAATGACAAGCATGTATCTAAATAAGTCAAAGAAGAAGTAAGTGTTGAATTCAGACAGTTCTCAACTGTAATTTATTTCTTCATTAGCATGGTTATGCAGTGTATTATATTTTAAGTATGCTAAATAATGTAGGAATTATTGCAGATTGAGGCATATGTATTTAGATATTCACAAATGTATGTAAATCTTAAAAGTGTTTATCACTTGCCATATTTTTATTTAGCCCGTAAAGACTGCTCCCAAGCCACAAAAAGAAACAATAGGTAGATTTGGGTTTTAATGTTTGAAGGTCTCAATTTTCACATTAGAAAATTTATGTATATCAGATAGTTGCCCAACAGTAGAATAGCAAAGTTGAAAATATTACCTCTTGTATATGAGTGAAAGTGGGGAAAACATAAAGTAAATAAAGCAGATATAATGAAATAAAGCACATGTCATCTGATTTTTCATTTAATAAATGATTCATTAATGTTTGTATATAAAATACAGATGATAATGCAAAATACTGGCCCAACCATTTTAGAGACCAAGTAAATGAAGGTAAAAGGGAGAAGATCTTCGGGGAAAGAGTCAGGGAATGGGATGGTGTGTGTAAACAAGCATTTTTTCCTTGTTCGATGATACCAGTTACATTACAGAATTCTAACACTGTATGCCATCTTTGTTTTCATATGTAAAATTGTATTCTCCTTGATATTTTTGATACTGTAGAAAAGTTAATTTTTCACTCACCCAACTGACACAGGGTTGAAGATGTGAAGGGTGCCATTTATGGGCTGGCACTTGGCTGTTGGCCTGAACGGGCCATTTCTGCTGCTTGTGTTGCCGTACTGCTCATGACTGGCCTTCCTGCTAATCCACTGAGAACAATCTTGGCAGCAGCTTTCCAGGTAAATGTGTATTTCATTTCTTATCTTCTATCATTTCAAATTTGGTAAGATTACAAATCAGTGAATCAGTTGAAGGGTCTTGATGTACTCTTATCAATAATGGTAAATTAAAAGATTTGATTATTTTTGATATATTAAAGAAAGTCAAGATTTGTGTTTTCCCCTATATATATTCTAGCTTCTATTTTTTTTGTTTCTCTAATTTATTACAACTGGTAATTTTTCCTCCTCAGATTTAATGTATTTCCTCATGCTTCACTAAACATTTTGTTCACACTATCATTCTTAATGAAGTGATATTTTCCCCTTCAGATTTTACAAGCTAGAAATGAAAGCTGTGCCAAGTTAAAGTGGGAAAAACGCCAAGCACAGGAGCATTTAACCACCACTGAAATCAAGGACCTTCTTCACCAGCTCTGTGAAGTCAGCACACGAGTCACAGCAGCAAAGATGGTACTGAAGATGCTGGAGGATTGCGTCATGATGGCTCTCATGGAAAAAGCCAAAGAGGATCAAAGTGCATTGAATGAGAGAGCAGAGAAAGAGGACACCAAAAAAGACGATAGTACAGAGAAAAATAAGTTATCAATAGAGCATGTACAGACATTCATGGAAGGCATGAGACTTTGCATGGAATTCTGTTGCATATATGAGCTTCCATGGCCAACAAGGCTTCTGAAACACCTGGCTGAGTTGGATCAATGGTTGCTTTTCCTTGCATCAGCACAGATCTACAAGTTTCCAAGAGATGAGGTGCTGAAAGCTGCTGAGTCTTTCCGGAGTATAGCTCTACGGGAACATATGTTGTTTGCCCTAACACATATATACTACTACCGTGAGGGTCGTGAACCCCGTGAGAGGTCTAGAGAAGGGTCTCGCAGGACTAGATCATCATTGTACTCAAGAATTGGCATCAAAGTCAGAGAAGATTCACTGTCACCAACTCAAAGCAGTGATGAGAACCCAAGGAGTACAAGCCCAAGTGAGCCAGAGGTTTCCATTATTGACGATGCTTTGTCATTTACAACAACAGAAACATGCCATGATTTTGGAATTGATTCATGGTTGTCATATCGACATAATGATATTTACTCTATTCTCCTGACTTGTCATCAAAGAGAAAATGCAGCTTCAGAGCTTGTCACTGCAGCAGTTGCTTTAAATATTCCTATATTGTGTGTATTTGCTGCTTGCTATGAGAGACATAATGTTTTTACATGCTTGTCAGTCTGGTTGTACACACAGCTACCTAAGGCAGCCAAGAAGACATTGCATCAACATTTAATCAAAAGTGAAATTTACATGAGTCTTATTAATGACAATTCAAAGTTAAAACAACCAGAGGGTAACTGCTGTCGTACATGTGATAACAATGTTCTGCAAGCACTTCAAGATGATTTGAAATGGATCCTCTTAGCTCATATATCAAAAGGATCTGTAGATGTAGCTGTTGAAGGACTAAAGATATTCCTTCCTAATTCCCCCATTTTATCCCTGCTTTTAGCAATAAAGGAAGTGAATGGAATGTGCTGCAAAGAAAAGGTAGAGAAGTACCTATCTGCTTCAGCTTCAGCATTAGAGAATGAAATCTGTCTTGAATCATATGCCGCAAGTGGTAGAAGAGAATGGTCAACAAGAACCATGATTGACATCATTGGCAAAGCCCTTGATGAATTCATAACAAATAGTCATTTGCAGTGCTACTTTTTATCTGCTATAACTGCAATAAGTCAGCAGCCTCCCTTCAGTAGCCATAATGTAAACTGGACTTTGATTGGACAGCTTTGCAAGGCTTTGGGCTCAGTGAAACATCAAGTGACTTTTTTGGATCTGCTTTGGTGTTTTGAGACAGGTGAATTGAAGACCTATGCTAATAGCATTGTCTCATGCTTAAGTGAAAATAGGTATTTTTCAGAGGCTCTTTCAGTGTCACAGCTAACATCTCTGCCAATATTTACAATAGTGTGTGCCCAGCTGCGAGCAGAGTTTGAGAAGAATCAAGGCACTGTTATAGAAAACTTATCAAACTTGGAGGATTACCTTGCCAAGAGCCATAAAAGGCTTTGTCAAGAATCTGTGCCTCCTGAGCATGCTGCAACTTGTTTCATTTCCATAAGCAAGGAATTGAGTGATCCTGCCATGAAATACCTTTGCTTACAGTATGTTGTAATATGGGTAAGTAAGGAAGACATCCCAGCTGATTTAACAGATATAAAGGAAAGCCTGGAGTGTGAAATGTGGGAATCCTACATCCAAGCTATCCTTAATAAAGAAAGTAACTTATCGAAGGGAATGATTAAGCCTCCATCTCACTTGGGCGTTTGGCCTTGGGAAGGGCAAGACGGCACCAGCCCCCTTGACCGCAAACTCATAATCACATCAGCAGAATTGAAGAGCGAAATAGTTCCACAACTGGTTAGTGAGGATAAAGAGCTGAAACACAAATCCCAAGATACAGCATCAACAAAGGAAGGAGACCTAGGCTCACCAGATAGAACAAGAGACATAAATAATGACACTCCAGGCAAGGAAGAAGAAAGAGAAGGAGAGTCCCAGAGCAAGAATGCAAGAGACAAAGCCACTCA
>NW_020868803.1:182172-192172 GCF_003789085.1 Penaeus vannamei
CTGTAGAGAAAGTATTAGAAGCAACTGTTGACTTGGGAGTGTCATGTAGTACTGGTATGACCAGGTAACTAATGAAGTGTTGTATTAATGTTTAATATAATGGATAAGAAAACCAAATAATATATATATGCATGAACTTTTGTTAGCATAATTCATGTCTGTAAATTATAATGTAGTATGACTTTATCATGTTCTTGTTACTGTTGTTATTGTTATTGTTAGTAGTAAAAGTAAATATTTTTCCCTTTTTTTTCTTTTGTTGAGCGGAGATTTAATTTGTTTTCTTGTAAAATTCCAGTCCACCAGTAAGGTCAACCCCTAATAAGAATTCTACTCGTGAGATGTCCACAAAGAATACACCAAGAAAATCAACACCAATGAAAGGTACTTGTTAGAGAATCTTTAACTTGTAATGGGTTTTCATTTTGATAGGTATTCAATTCCTATATTTATTCAGTTCATTGTGGTGGAACATTCTTTTTTTGTCTATACACCACGAAGAAACAAGATCTTTATGGCAGTGTTTTAACACTTGACCTTAAATGGTACTGTGATAGCCAAGGTTTAAATATACCCCACTTTTAGTGCATGACATCACCATATCTTTACATGCTGGGTCCATTATGGAGGTTGGAGACAGTGGGGTTAGTATATATCCTTATAATCCATAATTATGTGCTAATGAACTGTAAGAGTCTTATGCTTACAGTTCATAAAATGAATCAATGTGGTAGGTTTACATAAAAAAAAATTAGTGAATAAAGAAAATTACCCATCCTTTGAGATCACAGCCATAAACAAGGTCCCCCTTAATTCATTTTCTATGATATTGGAGCCATCATATGTAAGCCCTGCACATAGACTTAAATTTTGGACTATGGTAATATTCTGAACATTCCTGATTAATTGATCATGTAGTGTGCATATATATGTAATATATGTTGTATTATTATATTGATATTCACTCAAAGGCATTTTCCATCAGGATTATCTTCTCCCACTGGTGCTGGTCGCAGTTTTCCTGCTAATGACCAGTTTGACCCAGATTACCTTCACAATGCAGATTCCAAACTATTAGTACAAGCCATGCATAGCTATGCTCATGCTGCCCAATACTATATGCAGGTATGTGCAATATCAGTGCCATCTAGTCTGCTTCTACTTATCTTTTTGACAAAACAGAACTACTGTATGCAATATTTGTTTGCCCCTCCCTCTCTTTGGTCTCTCCTCTCCTCTTTTGTTTCTTTCCCCCATCTCCCCTCTCTTCTCTCACTCTTATACTCTCATTCTCTCAGATATAATTTCACTCTTGGATGGACAAGATTGACCATGCCTAACAAAACTAATTATAATTATCAGGTGGTAAAACAGATATGTGTAATTTGATTTAAATATGTGGTTTTATTACCAGAATATTTATGTTTTAACTGTAGATTGGCAATCATTACTAAGCAAATTGAAAGTTTAGTTATATTTTTTTGAATCTGTGATTTCACATTGTAATATAGGAATGTAGCTAAAGAATCTACAAACCTTTGTTGTTGGGGTGTGAACTCTTGATAAACAATGTAATCAGGAAATTAACATTTTGTGTCAAATGGACACTTGGTCAAATACTATTTCTATCTTCTACTTCAGATTGATATAAACTTTTTAGTTATTTGCAGAGATCATAATATTCAAGACATATTTCTGTCTCAGTCTTAGTAACTTCTGACATTTATTACTTTTCTATTCCTGAAGGATCAACAGCTGGCTACAGCAGTAGAGTACAGTCGGCAAGCAGAACTAGTAGCACTGCAAACAGCCCATGTACGTAATGCTACTTCAGGTTCTGCTCTGAGGTTGCTGAAACTTTCACCGGGAGGAGTTAGATGTGTTACCACTAGGCTCTTAAGGTGAATGTGCAAGCTTTATATTTGGTACTTTATATTTGATAGAGTTGATAGCCTGGTGAAGAAATAAAACCAGAAACCTCATATGACATATAACTCATACAGATAAAAGCTATAGACAAACTTCAAGATGCCCAATAAGTAGTGTATCTAACACACAGTAATGTATATATATCATGTCCCATTCAGTTTTGAAATAAATCTCATAACCTATGTTCTAAGCTTAAAGGATATCACAGTACCTAAAATTATTCACTATAGATGAAAATATTGTAACCAGTATATTGAAACCATACATATAGGGATATCACAGACTTTCGAAATGTAACTATATTATAATCAAGTAAACCTACTTTCAGAGTATGTGAAGCCCAGTTAGTGGGAAGAGCATACAATTTGAGTGTGGATTGGGGAGCAGCTCTCTACCAACAGTTCATAAACAAGGGTGATGAGAACTACCTTACAGAATACCTAGCACACTGCACTCTATCTCCAGAAATTGTGTTAGATGTTATTAAAAAGTAGGTTTCATTATGCTTCAATGATTTTCAAATGTTATTTCAGGTTGAAATGCATGCAAGATTAGCAGATGAGATCACAATACCTCTGATACATTACAATTTAATAATTTATTACTTAGGAAATACAGATTTAAATACAAGTCACATTAAGAATATAATTTTTAACTATGTAAGTAAATCATGAAACAGTTTTCTGATGGCATAAACTACATACAACCAACACCCTCATTCTCCTTTAGGTTAGAACACGATGGAGTCACAAAGGAACGGCAGGAACGAGTGGCACTGCTGCTCAAGCATGTTCAAGAGGCAGATGTTGTTTACAGAGTGGCAAGTCAGCTGGGTCTTCGAGGAACGGTTGATGCATGCCTTGCCTCGTCATCTGCTCCTTACCTCAGAGACACAGTCTTTACAAAAGGATTTACGTATGGAAGTTAAAGATGGCAAAACAAAATACAACGCATTCTGATTCTTCCCTTGTAATTGAAGTGCTCAATTATCATACTTATACTTATTCGGGTCAGTGTACAATATGAGGTTCAAATTATACTCCGAGAAAATATTTTTCTCCTTTTTTTTTCTAAATTTTCATACATGATTACAATACAAATATTAAAGGTAGTTAACTCAACCTGTTTACAAATATATATCTGATTTTGTTCAATATACTTTTATATATACTTAATAACTTACACTATAAATTTTATGACTGCTACCTCTAAAAAATATATATCCAAAGTTAAATACATAGAACAAGGCACTAGTCAAATGATCATAAAAGTATATATTTACTATATCAATTATACTTTTTTTTTTTTTGCTTCTGTAATTAGAGAAGTGTAAATCACTCTAAAAATGATATGTCAAGAAATGCCATTCTGATATATAATAAGAATGTTATATGGATAAATTACTTTCATAGAATAATTAAACTGTTGATAACTAAACATGAATAATTGTTATTTTTTTCAAATCTATACATGGCAGTAAACTTAAGATACAAAAATAATAAAATTATATTTTTTCAGGATGATATCTGATAAACAATGTTATGTAATGTTTTATCACTAAAAATAAACATATTTGGTATTTTGTTTATTAGTATCAGCCTACATACTTATACAACAACTCTGATATGTTTGTGCTACTTTGAGACAATCAAGTGAATGGAAAGGCTGGAAATATTGATAAAAGTGATAAATAATTTTATCAAAATCAGTCAGTCTCCATTCATATGAGTAATTAAATTAACAAAAATAATCATCACTTCATAGAAACTAGTATGACTGTCATGGTATTTGACTTCAAATGATAAAAGCATTTCTTCCATACTAAAGTGTTCATTTATAAAAAGAAATAGACTATAAAACAACAAGACAAGCTAGTGATACCAAAATACATTAGAATTCATAAAGATAACTAATTACACAAGACATGACATTACATTCCCTTTAAAAGTTGAGTTGCTTCGTCCACTGCCTCTTTATCATCGAGAGTCTTCGCTGAATAATTCATGGCGCGAGTCAGGTACTGCTTTGCCTCTTCTTTTTTCCCTAGTATCTGGTAGCATTTCCCAATCATCAACAAGTTTTTACTGTGAAACCATTAAAAAAAAAGGATCATTAAGGTTAATATATTTAACGAGTTCCCAAGACTCTGACATCATTAACTGATTAATAAGCCAAAGATAATAACCAGTATTCATATATCAATAACTTGGGAACATAATCCATGTGCAACAAACAAAAACGAGATCTGTTGCTAGTCACCTATAAAAGTTGGGTTCCAGTTTCTCTGCATGTAAGAACTCTTCCAGCGCATCTTCATATGTTCCCGAGGGAGGTGTAGCAAATACAACAGAAGCAATCTTCCTCTGGTACCATGGGATGCTGGCTATACTGTAGTACCTGTAATAAGTATGTTAGAAAATTGTTATAGAAAGTTGTTATAAAAGAATATAAAATGAAAATATATATATTATTGATTTTGTATATAAAAAATGTGCCACAGCAGCCTAGACTAAAAAATGTTCAAAAGTCAGACAAAGGTATTACTAAAAATAATTTGATCTTTTCAGAAATACTTCTAATAATAATGCAGCCACAAATCAAAGCAACAAGGCTATCAGCATCTTACAATTAGTAGTTTATACAAGATGATCTAATATATTTATGCCACTCATTATTTCTCATCTCATGGAAATTACATTCAGCCATGAATTTTCATCAAAATGATAAAAAGTTTCAAAAGAGGAAAGTAACAGCTGTATGTTGAAGTACTTCCATAGAAAATCACAAATTACAAAACAATGAACTGGACAATCTCACCCTTTTCATCAACTATGACTCTTTAATTGGTGATGCTAGTCATTTATAAATATATTTCTCTTATTCTTTTCTCTTCAACTTTCCTAAACTATACTAAAGTAAACTATCACAATACCAGTTACTTATATGCAACTTACCAATATCCTAGGAGATATCTAGAGGTTCCATCGGTAGGGTTCAATTGACAGGCTTTCTGAAAACCAGTCAATACTGTATCATTATAATGACCACCATACTAATACTTTCCAAAACCATGACAGATATAATCATTAAAAAGGAACTGTCATCAATATACCTCCATGTGATGTTTAACATTGTATGACTGTGATATCCTAGCTTTCGTTCCTTCATATCCATACACATAGTCAATAAGAATGGACATCCACTTGTGGACAGCGAAGTTTTCACTGTTGATAGCCAAAGCTTCTTCTACATAATCCAAGGCTTCTCTGTATAGCACCTTCTTTTCATCATCTGTTTTAGCTGCCTTTGCTTTTTCATATGTGGCCCTTCCCAGTCTCCAAAGAATTTCATCATGTTTCACTTCCTGTAAGAGAAGACTATTAGCAAAAGTGCAGTGTAGTTTCAGCAGTTATATTTCCAATATGAAACAGATGTCAGAATTAGAAATGTTCAGAAAATATGGGTCTTCCTGTTTTCTCTAATCTATGACTAGCTACCATTTTTTAACTCTGCAAATCTCTTTCTTGCTCTTACTTTTACTCTTAATCTTACTTTACTCTTACACATATAAACACATGTGCATGCATGCACGCACACATACATATGCACACAAACATCCATGCATGCATGCACTCAGATGCACTCACTCACACACTCTCACGCACACACACACACACACACACACACACACACACACACACACACACACACACACACACACACACACACACACACACACACACACACACACACACACACGCACACACACACACACACACACACACACACACACACACACACACACACACACACCACACACACACACACACACACACACACACATGCACACACACACACACACACACATGCGCACACACACACATGCGCACACACACACACACACACACGCACACACACACACACACACACACACACACACACACACGCACACACACACACACACGTGCACACACACACATACACAACGCACATACACTGCACACACACACACACACAACGCACATACACTGCACACACACCGCATATACACACACACACACCGCACATACACACTGCACACACACCGCACACACACTGCATTTCACATGCACACCACACTGCACACACACACTACATATTGCACACACACACACACCGCACACATATACTGAACATACGCATCACACAAACTCAAAAAAGAGAACCATACCTTGTGAGCACTGAGAAGAGCATAAATGTCCTCATACTTCATTGCTTCATACAACTCATCTGCCTCAGCCAAGAGAGTCTCCAGAGTGTTCTCATTTGCTAAAACACTTCCAACATAGAAACCACTTCCAAGGACTCCAAACATGACAGCACTTGGGATGCTTGTTTTCGCTACCTGAAATGATTATAACATTAGTAAGTAAAATGTACATGACAAATTCAGTGTATGTCAGTTCACCAGTAATTATACATCAATCAAAATGTATAATAATAAAATGGTCTACATTTTGTATTCACATTAATATATAATGGTGAGCTAATGCATAATTCACACAGTACCCAGTAAAGCCACACATTACAGATTAACTAAGTAACTATTTCAATGTCTGTTAGCAGCAATTTCCTGAAAAATACAGAATAGTACACTCCTTTAATATATCAATTATTTTATGTTATCCATTGCTCACTACAAATCTCAATTTAATTTGAAATATTTTCTAATAGAAGGAATATAATATAGAAATGATCACAAACTTCAAAGAATCTCTGCAGTTTTACCAACTCCTAAAGGACATCCATGCTTGCTCAGGTGTTGACACAGGGTGACCTGCATCAATATTCCACAGGATGCTGGGAACTTTTTTTTAATGTACAATGTAGATTTTGATCAGATTTTGGTTAATTACATGTCAAATCAATTTCCTCTTTGTAAATTTACAAACACAGACATCTGATATCTCATGAATTTTAAAAGGATATTAGTAGTTTCTTGTGCTTAAGTAGCAGTAGCAGCAGCCTACGACCATACTGGAATCAGGGTGTTTCCACCATGTACATACAGGCATTGATTTTTTTCCATACATAGGCATACACAAAGCCTGAAACTTCCCATATTACCACATACAGGCCAACAGCATATACAGTTTACAATGAGCCTGTGTACTGTACACTGACAACACTATGCGTGGCTCTCTGGCAAAGGCCATTAACTTCTCTTCTTAGATTCCAAGGTCTTACATTTACATAATCTTACGAAATGAAATGTAGAGCTTTAAACATGGCTTGTTTTTCCGCTCTATAACATGGCGGTGTCCATTTCTCTCTATCTATGCGCGTCCGTCTCCGTAACCTCTACCGGACTACCTACGGGCTGTTTTTTCCATAACTCTATAATATATGGCGTATGCTCGTGTCTCCGTCTGGACCCTACTGGCATGAGAAAAATATGGCAAACGGTTGTGCCTCGACTCCAGTATGGACCTTTCATGTCACCTTACTACATACCGTGACCAACTATCAGATCTAATACCATCGCTGCTATAAGCCTCTCTTTAATAAAAACTAGAACAAAGGGAGGGCCTAAGTAATCAACCATTACCATAATCGGTTCAGTTAACTACGAGCATCTGCTAATGCATACAAGTTCTCACCTTCGCTACATTCCCTGTTACCAGTCGAGAAAAGGATGCACTAGTAACTCTTGTCCTTGCCGTTTTCCTGATTACAGGAAATAAACATTTCCTAATTCCAAATCTTAGAAACATTTTCAAGGGCTAAGACTTCCCTCTGCTTTCTACCCGGTTAAATCAAGTGTCGTTATCTATGAGTTGCTTTTTTATTACGTCTCTTGATAACAAGGAACCTAAACTCAGAATTCCACGGCCAATGTTTGGATCGCTTACACACCGAGACGTTTCGAGTTGCCGAATGTAAATAAAGTAAACTCGATCATTCGTTCCCTTTCCTTCTAATTCGTTGGAAGAAAAACCCACAATGCACAAACTAGATTTATTGATGGAAGTGAGACAACAGTTTCGGAATCGTCCTCGATTCCATCTTCGGGTCGATTCCCGAAGATGGAATCGAGGACGATTCCGAAACTGTTGTCTCACTTTCATCAATAAATCTAGTTTGTGTATTGTGGGTTTTTCTTCCATATTATCAACACGGTATTGTGTTTTTCTTTGCTTCTAATTCGTTGTGGATAAATGACGTAAATACTGTGTAAATTAGTTGAAAGATAGTGTTTTAACCCCATATATCGAAAACCTGATTTGATGAGTTCCTCGTGGTTGTGGTTACGATCATTATCCTTATTATCATCATCGTCATTATCATTACTAATATTATCATTAGTAGTAGTAGTAGTAGTAGTCGTAGTAGTAGTAGTAGTAGTAGTTGTTGTTGTCGTTGTTGTTGTTGTTGTAATAGTATCACCATCATTTCTTTATTATCATCATTATTCCCATTATCATTATCATTTTTCTTATCATCATTATCATTGCTATCATTATCATCACTACGAATACTAGTTTTATAACCATTACTTTTAATATAACTATAATCATTGCTATTAGCATCATTCTCCTCCTCTCTTTATCATTACACTTTTTATTGTCACTATCAATCAGTATTATTACGATTAGATATCATTAGCGCTAATATCATTACGATTATCATTAGCGTTATTATCACTACGATTATTATCATTATTACCATTATCAATATTTTTCAATTATGATCAGTGAGTGTTATCATTATCATAAATATTTTCGTAAATATCATTACCATTAACTAGTCTTGTGACGCCATAGTGTTACCTCTAGTTTTTTTCTTCGTGTTCCTTTCTTCAAACAACAACGCCTGCACTTTCATGCTATCTCCCAATTTATTTTGTGATATTGTTTGTGTCTCCCTTTGTTGTTGTTTTTCCTCTATTTCCCGCTTTCAGTATCTCCTTCTTGCGTAATAGTACTAATGTTTTTGTCATGTTTTTTTTCATTTCGTGATACGGACCTCAATTAAACTATTTTGTTTACTTACACAATTTATCAACGTCTGGACGAGTGTAGTGAGCTCCATGAATTGTAAGTAGTCCCAGACTTTCTCCCCAATGCTTTCGACTCGACTACTGCATGATGTATTAGTAGTAGTAGCGATATGGTCCAGGCATTCCGCTTTGAACCAGACCTTCTTCACTTCTGAATACTTCATATAATTTGCCTTCCATATGTCTTTCTTATCCATGTTCTATTATTATCATTATCATTGTTAACATTGTTGCTTTGTTATCATCAATTATCATTTCAATCAGTTACCATTATCATCATGTGTTCTCAGTGACAGGATCATTATTACCATTATTATCATATTTATCATTTTTATTATTGTTTTGTTTTGTTAATATCATCATATTTTTATTGTTCGTATTAATGTCGTAGTAGTAATATTGATAATAAATAATAATGATGATGGTGGTGATGATGATGATGATGATGATGATGATGATGGTCATCATCATCATCAATCATCGTCATCATCATCATTATTGTTATCATAATTATTGTTACCATCGTCGTTATCATGATCATTAATGTTGTTACCATCATTACCATTATTATTACTTATAAATATTATCTATGCTAAGCTGTAGATATCACACAGGAATATGTAATAAATGTGATGTATTAAATCCTTAAATGTCAAATTGCATATGAGGTTTAAGTAACCATTGCAACTTGGTATATGGAAAAAAAATGGAAAATTGCATCTAAGAGAACCATAACGAACTATATGGAATTATGTAACCGGTGAATCTCCAGTAAATTATTAGACAACATGCGTGAACTGGTCAAGGTTGTTGCCAACAGTATGTAGCAGTGGCGGCTGTTACTTAACCAACCAGTTTCTGGCTTCGTGCACGCTCAGAGTTAAATGCTGAGGAATTAGTGGTGGAAAAGTGTTACTAAGAAATAAATCTACATAGAAAAAGGCAAAACTAACATCGATGTTTAAATCATTCAAGGAATTATAATACTATTTTGAAAGATTCAAAACGAAGCTGACCGACGACAGATGTCAA
>NW_020868803.1:204672-209672 GCF_003789085.1 Penaeus vannamei
AAGTGTCCTTGTACTTTACATGCTCTTCACATTTACCATGTACAAGAAACAAGAACTCAATTTATGCAAACAAGAATAATAGATGTTAAAAAATATGTAAATCATACTTACTGAATGGCTGTCATTGACTAAAACCACAATAAAACTACACGTTTCTAGCTTAATATTAGAAACATCCGTAAATCACGACTGTCAATGATTATCAACTGTCATTTTAAATAACCATATTTCTCATTAATCCTACCATACCTTCACAATCCCACTTTCCTTTAACATTCCCTATTTTACCTCATCCTCTAACTACACGAATCTAGGAAACAACACTCACGGTCAGCCCTATTCACCTGCGGAATGTTTGGCAGCGCGGGGACAGCAGGTGTGGCGCGGCTGTGGTGGTCGCGCGAAATAACACGTGTCTTTTGTTTACAAAAAAAAAAAAAAAAAAAAAAAAAAAAAACATGGCTCTACTGCAGGATTGGTCATTGAGTGCGTA
Organism: Penaeus vannamei; assembly: GCF_003789085.1. NCBI lineage: Eukaryota > Metazoa > Arthropoda > Malacostraca > Decapoda > Penaeidae > Penaeus > Penaeus vannamei. Next base: position 205,166 of record NW_020868803.1, read on the forward strand.
GGACGGAACTGAGAATGGCACGTTGAGAGCGAAGAGGAAATTTGTAAGAGAGGCAAGGGAGAGAGGGTAGAGTGCTAGGGAAGTAAAAAAGGAGAGAGAGAGAGAGAGAGAGAGAGAGAGAGAGAGAGAGAGAGAGAGAGAGAGAGGAGAGAGAGAGAGAGAGAGAGAGAGAGAGAGAGAGAGAGAGAGAGAGGGGGGGGGGAGATAGAGGTAGCAAAACGCAGAAATAGATAAGCTAAAAAAAAGGATAGGAAGAGGGACATAGGAAGAAGGAATGGAATGGAAAAAATGGGGAAAGGAGAGGACAAAGCCGATACACGGACAGTGGGAAATATGAATAAAGGAAAAGACGAAAGAGAGGGAAAGAAACAAAGATTATGAGGGGTGATAAAATAACAATAAAAGGAGGAAGTGAAGGCAATCGAGGGATGATTGCATACTTCCTATCAATATACATTATTTTCTTCGTAAGAAAAAAAAAAATAAATAAAAAAAAAAAACAATCAGATACATTGAGCTAACAAAGAAAAGCATTAAAAAAACATTCCTGCTTCTATGGGCAAAGTGAAAGTTATAGACCTTAGGTTACCGATGTGAAAGTAGAGAATAACCGACCGCCATGCGTATTTTTGTAGGTATTTTAATTTAATATCAAATAAAAAAAAAAACATTATGTTATAAACACCGGGCACATAGTTAAGCTCTTGTGAATTGCCGTGTGAGAAACACATATGTGGACAGCACTAACTAAACCTATAGAAATATGTAGGCCACTATGGTATGTGGAAAATAACACTACGCATTGTTAGTTCCCGCTGAACCCTTAGCACGGTAGTTATTCACGTTATTTTTTTTTCTTTGGTAAGTTTTCTCTTTCCTCTGAGATGGTCAAGGTTAGATTATAATTTTTGTATAGACTGTTTTATTAATTTTTTGGTCCAGTATTGTTGCTACTTGTGTACGATTTTTTTCAGCAGCAGTTCAAGTAGTCCATTGCATAAAAAAACTGTCCTTGATGCATTTGTTTGTCAACACGACTTACATAAATTTCCTTTTTCATCAGCAGAGAGGCAAACAGAAAAGAAAAAGACATGGAAATTGAAACTCTAACTTGTAATTTTCAGAAAGTGGGTCTAAGTTACATGCGCACTTGGCTCAAACGGAGACCATTGAAGCTACAGATTAAGGGAAATATTTTCGAAGTTTGTTTGGACGTAAACATCGTGACGCGCGCGAGCGCCACACACACACACACACACACACACACCACACACACACACACACACACACACACACACACACACACACACACACACACACACACACACACACACACACACACACACACACACACACACACACACACGTACGTGCGCACACATAAATATATTTTTATGTGTGTATATATATAAATATATGTGAGTATGTATGTGTGTGTGTGCCCCCTACATGCATACAAACTTCTCTCTCTCTCTCTCTCTCTCTCTCTCTCTCTCTCTCTCTCTCTCTCTCTCTCTCTCTCTCTCTCTCTCCTCTCTCTCTCTCTCTCTCTCTCTCTCTCTCTCTCTCTCTCTCTCTCTCTCGCGAGTGTGTATGGATGTCTACATGTATGTATGTATGCATGTATGCACGTTGTGTATGTACAGTGTATATGTATGCACGTATGTATGTATGTATGTATGTATGCATGTATGTATGTACGTATTGTATATATATATATATATATATATATATGTATGTATGTATGCATGTATATTATATATATATATATATATATATATATGTATATGTATGTATGTTATATATATATATATATATATATATTATATATTATATTATATATGTATGTATGTATGTATATATATGTATGTATGTATGTATGTATATGTATGTATGTATATATATGTATATATATATATATATATATATATATTATATATATATATATATATATATGTATATATATGTATATATATATATATATATATATATATATATATATATATATATATATGTATATATATATATATAATATATATATATGTCGTATATATATATATATATATATATATATATATATATATATATATATATATATATATATATATATGTACATACATATGCATGTATGTGTGTATATATATTTTGTATGTGTGCTGCGTGCCATGTGTGTGCTGTGTGTGTGTGTGTGTGTGTGTGTGTGTGTGTGTGTGTGTGTGTGTGTGTGTGTGTGTGTGTGTGTGTGTGTGTGTGTGTGTGTGTGTGTGTGTGTGTGTAAGATTTTATGCACTTTTATACACACACACACACACACACACACACACACACACACACACACACACACACACACACACACACACACACACACACCAAACTACCCAAACTGAAAAGATAAATATATCTTTGTTCGTTGCACGCAAACCAAAATTAGTTTTAGAATACGCTTATTATACAAAGGAAGAGGATGACGATTTATGGATTTCAGTGCAACTCACTAATGCATCTCTTGTTTACCTCGTAGGTGCAGGTGTAGCGATGGCGTCCCACTGTTCGCCGACGTCTCTGCAGCAGGCGTGTGAGGTGGCTGCTGCAGCATGGCTGGTGCAGTGGTCTGGACTGGTGGGCCAGGTGACCGCCCGAGCCTCAGCCCCCTACAGACAGCCTCTCCCACCCAGGGACTCGGCCGCATCTCCCCGGGTTCAAGGCGGAGGCAAGAGTCGGGTCCCCTTTACGGCGAGCTGTGACACTTCCCGCACGTGCAGATGCAGAGTTTCTTCCCTGAAGGCTGTCTCTGGTATGCAGGTTCACAAGGGGGCGGAAGTGAGGTCGTCGAAAACTTCGGGGCGTAGTAAAGCCCCTAGAACGACTCCAGTATTGCAGTACGAGGAGCCTCATTCTGTCCCAAGAAACGGATTGAACGAGGCAGCTGTGAATCTTTTCCATAGCCAAGCGCAACCTTTCCCTGACGGTACTTGCTCTATAGATCGCCCGTCGCCACGCAGCGCACAAGCTTTAAGTTTCCCTACACTGATAAAAACAACTACCTCAACCGACCTTTGTAGAAATACATATAATAACATAGTTAGCGAAAATGTAACACAGTGTTCTTCATTCTTTAAAAGCCACCTGCCTCCTCTTCTGATCAACCAAATCCTTAGTACCGCCTGGAGGCTAATGTCCCAGCAGGTCGCCCTTGGAGGTCGACTTGAGGCTGTCCCCGAGTACCAGGTGGTTGACTGGGCGCGGCGGGCACCAGTGCTGCTCAGAGTGGCGGGGGCTCTGGCACGACGCTCCTTCCCGCTCGATCTCTCGGGTGTCCCCGAATCGTGTCTAGACGCGCTAATGGCAGAGATAAATGAAACACTGCCTCCGGATCAAGTTAATAGATTGGTGCTCCCGAAGGCAAAGTTCAAGTCATGTAAATCTGCTGTGCTAGAGTGCCAAGGCATTTTATTACAGTTCCTGAAGAAAAATAATCTCGCAAGCCTAACGCTTCATTCTGAACTCTGTGATAACTCAGCGCTTGAGACTATTTCTACTTTGTCACTGCAAGAACTTGATATTGGTAGCAGTTCAGTTACAGAAGAAGGTATAATCAGCAAGTTGTGTGGCTTGCCATTTAAAACAGGTAGTGAAGTAGTTGAGGCTCTTAGAGATTATCGGTTTTCATATTCATCAACACACCTCAGTAAGTATCTACGGAGACTTAGTATGTCATTTCAGAACATCTCATCTACAGTCTATCATCTCATCTTGGTACTATTTCCTGAGTTGCTTTTTTACAATCCTCACAAGGACATCAAATCATGCATCCGCGAATATGCAAGACTTGGGTTATCACTGGAAAAAGAACCTGCTAGCACAGTTGCAAGAAACCTTAAGTTGCAGAAGATTTCCTTAGGTAATGCCACGAAGTCTGAAATTCTGGAAGTTAGTAGGCTTTGTCCATCTACAAGAGAAATATCACTGAATGTTGAACTGAACGCCGAGGAGATCCTTAGTGCATTAGAATCCTTTTCTCAGTTGACAGACTTTACACTAAGTTACTATCCATCTTTTGCTTCTTCACCTCCTAAACTCAATGGGTCTGTTCTACAGCCACTTCTCTTGATGTACAAAAACCAGATCAATGCTCTCAGTCTTACAGGCTTTAACATATCAGACAAATGCCTGCACAAACTTTCTCAGTTACCTGAACTGAAGTTTTTGACAATGGCAGATTGTTGGCTGTCAAATCCAAAGTGTCCTTCTCCAGACCCATTTTCCAGTTTGGAAAAGCTGAGTCTGCAGTTTCTGCCACCTGATTCTACATTGCATCTTCTCACATCTGGTAAAAAATTACATAGCCTTAGTTTAGACTTTGTTGCTTCAGAATGGGAAGGCAGTGCTCTCTCTGACACCCATGTAAAGCAGCTTGTGACCTCTGGAAAGCTAAATGCATTACAGTCTTTCACTGTTGCTTCACCCTATCTGACTTTGGCCTCTGTTAAGAGTCTGACACTCCTTC
>NW_020868803.1:214672-217172 GCF_003789085.1 Penaeus vannamei
ATTGTCACTATCTCTAAGCATCTCTTCTGCAGCTCTCATAGCCCATTTCTGCTGCAGACAACAATGTTGGCACAAGGAAACCATTCTACAAATCCTCATATCCAAATTGTTTAGCTTCTACACTTTGCCAGTAACAGGCCCAGTATCTCTCACTTGTTCCAACATTCTCATAGGTCTGTCACCAATATCATATACTTTTCCTAGCTCCATGAATGCCCCAAACACATCCCTTCCTTTCACCCAGTACATTTTACATGTGTCTCAATGTCCCTCCCTCACAATGCTGATCAATGAATAAATTGGTTACCCGCACTTTACTTTCCCCAAAACCACCTAAAACTGTACTTATCACATTCAACAAACTAAAACCTACACATCTGCTGCATTTACATCTATTACTTTCTCCGACAATACATGTCTTGATATTCATAGTAAAACCTATGTCATTGGGAAATGTATGTTCTGTAGTGTATTTTTTATTATTATTTTCTACTTGCAATATAGGTACACTACTGTACCCAAAACAGCTTTGGTATGTACAAAATACAGTTTAACAAGACCCAGATCATATATAACCCTATATCATAGAACATATGGTGGACAAAACATGACATATTATTGTATTAACCCCCATGATCCGAATGGCGTGACCACCATGCCATGTAAAAATTAGGCTTGAGGGGCATCATGGGAAAATTTGGCTGTAGGCCAGGGTGATGCAAACTTTCCATCATGAGCACTTCAGCTAAAGGCCAGGGTGACTGGAATGACTTGAAGCGAATGCACAAATTTCTTAGACTCATTTGGCATTCAGGAAGGGGCTTTTTGCACTATTTCCATCGATAAACAAGTGTGGAATTTATATGTGTGCCATGACTAGAAGAACACCAGCTACAAGGATGACGCTATTTCCATGCTCAGGATCCTATTCCTGTCCACTGTGACATGCTGCACATGTTGTAATAATGAAAGTTGAATATTATGAAACAATTTTAAAATTACATAAATAACAAAATATTACTTATTGTTATTATCATTGCTCTGAGTTATGAACTACCTACAGAGATGATATGGTGTCTTTGCAAGAAAAACAGTCTTTTACCATCTGGATAAATAATTCAAATGACATATAGAGAGGAAAATGACAAAAAAGCAAAAAACCCTTATGCAATAAAAAGAGTAAATAACACTCCAAAGGGAAGGCCTGAATTCTTGTCACCACACACAAGTATTCATGTGCACCCAGCTTACTCAATAAGCCTAATGCCACTACTTGGGTCACATGATGGCAGTGAAGCATCCAGATTGGATGGGTTAACCAACATTTCATGAATCCTGTAGGTTAAATTAAATCAAGTTGGAACAAAAGGAATACTCACCAACAAAGACATGTGAGCCCCAAAGCCTGTGTGATATAACCTTACAGCAACCCAGGTCCTCAATACGGAATCCCATGTGCCTGTAACGTTCATCGGTCTCAAACAGAGTCGCATTTGTAAACTGTCCGTGATAAGGCCGCCCACAGCTTGGGTCGATGAAGTCCGCCCAGTAACCTTCTGACTTGAAGATGCCACAAATCTCTTCAGCAGCCATGATGAACTGGTGCAAAGGATACATGTATCAAGCAACATACACCTACATGAATAAATTAACACGAAAAAATGAAGATGAGCAAGAATGTTCAACAGAGTTATACATTCAACAAGATTATTCCTCTCTGCATCTGTATACCAATCTAGAGTCCTCTAATGGGTAATTAATATTCATCAAACATCCAGGGGCTTAAAAACAAACACAGGTAATACTATCTGTTGGACTTACATATTCAATGAGTTCATCCCTCTCAATCTCCATGTCTTCTGACCAAGCACTCATGTCACATTGGGTCTTCTGACTGAGGGTTATCACAGCCAGAGGTCCATCCTGAAGATTATGGCCAGGAAACAAGTCGAGAAAATCTGAAATGTCCAAAATTCAGTCTTTCTGCTATCTATTTCCCTTTTTAAAGATTGCTTTTTGATACCTGACTTGAACTAGTTTATTCTATACCATAATTTCATGCTGATTTTATTAATAAAACTGTTTATCCTCCCACTCCAAAGTATGATTAAAGCTAAATAATCCAGTCAAATTCTCAATGGTGTTCTGACAAAGAGGACCAAGCATGTAAACTAATATACAAGTGGTAGCTGACATCTTATGCAAATACATGCTCATATGTAGTATTTATTCTGATTGCATTTTTTAGCCAGACTTTTTTTCAACATATACCTGACAATTATTATCAGATTCATGCGTTTACTTATATAAGCATACACTTAACTCCTCATTCCTTTCATTATATATTCACTCAATACCTATTCATATTTACTTGTATATTTTTCAGTAATTCATCAGTTTGTGTGTGTGTGTAAAAAATATATATATATATATTTATATATGTGTGTGTTGTGTGTGTGTGTGTGTGTGTGTGTGTGTGGTCACTCAATTACCTATTCAT
>NW_020868803.1:224672-229672 GCF_003789085.1 Penaeus vannamei
ATATATGAGACAAAGCACAATTCTATACTCTATATCATCCAATAAGTATAAATGAGTTATCTCCAACCAATTTTTCTTTTAAGATGAAATGAGTAGGGAAAGGTGGTCATTTAAAGGACCTAAAAACACTATTCCTTTATTGGAAATTCCTACTGCTTTGACTTGACTTTGCTTTACGTTTTTATATATCTCAACATTTGTTGGAGGGGAAGAGAGTCCTTCTAAAAACTTACGGACAACATTTATACTTTTTCTAAATGAACAATGAAGCTACAACTACTACTATGAGAAAAAAGATATATATATATCCAATGCTACAGAGGATTTAACCTACTTTCTTCTAAGCACATCTCACTCACACTGGCCTGGTTTTCGTGGTTGGTTCTGCTTGTGAGAACATCCGGGAGAACGCCAGGTGTAACTTTTCGTCTGAACTGAATAGGAGGGCGCACAGTTGGTTCAAGCTGTTGGCTCAGGCCTACATTGCCTGGAAGTGGCAGTCGGTGGTCACTTGGGCCAAATATCCCAGCTCTTATGTCTAACCAGGTATGAAGTGGCTCTGAAGAGACAGTATGAGGTTTTTGAGTAAAAAGATGATGACTAATTTCATAAGACTTCAAAAAAATCTTTGTATATCAATCAGAGTCAATGCTAAAAGACTATCATACCTGAAAAAAAAAAGAAACAAATTGAGCTTGTTTCTTCATGCTTCATTATAAACAGGAAAAATGTACAAATGTTAATCACATATACCTCCAGCAACCTCCTGAACATCAGTTGTTTCTTTAGGGTCTTTCTGTCCTTGGCTTGAGAATTGCCTTTTCGATAAGCAGAATGTTTGTAAATTGCGTGCATACAAAACTATACCTCGCTCTCCTGAACACAGCAACTGAAAGGGAAATTTATATCACATTATATATATAGTATATATGAGCATATCTTCAAATCATGTTACTGGTATGCGAAAACAAATTACTCATGCAGGGGAGGGGGGGTTATTGGTAAACACATACCCTTTACACACTTGCAATTTTGTGCATTCATATATGCATGCAAGCATGCTGGCCCACAAACACACACACTCACTCACTCAGGTCATTTCAAAGCATACTCAACTTGACAAAACTGCAAGCACTCGACCCTATGATTTGGATGACATGACCATCATGTCATGAAAAATTTGGCTTGAGGGGCAGATGAAATGATGCCATCTGGGAAAATTTGACTGTGGGCTAGGGTGGTGTGAACTTGCTGTCATGAGTATTTCGGCTGAAGCCTGGGATGATTGGAATGATTTACGTTGAGTGGACAAAGCTCTTGGAGGGTGGATAGATTTATTTGGCCATCGTGAAGTAAGTCACAGGTTGTATTAAAGAAAACTGAATATTATGAAAAAAGACAAAATTGTCAGTTACTTATTGTTATTATTACTGCACTGAGTTACGGACTCCCTAGAGAGATGATATGAAGGTTGTACTTGGGAAACAGTCTATTATCATCTGGAGAAAGTAAATAAAATGACAAATATAGACATTGGAAAATGTCCAAAAAACTAAAAATGCTTATGTAGAAAAAAGTAAATAACATTGCAAAGGGGAGGCATGGAGTCTTGTCACTGCACACTAGTGTTCATGTGTGCCCAGCCTACAACCACACACCAGTCACAGTGGCCACTCAAGTAAGCCTAATGCCTTCATTGCCACATGGTGGCAATGAAGCATCTGGATCCAATAGATTAATTATTTATTTGAGTATAAATTCATCCATTCATTTATTCTTCCTTACTTTCAATTAGTGCACTTTTTTCTTTTTTTCTGATTAGGCCTAATATTTCATGCTCTTAAGCAAATTATTCCCAATAGAGAAACAAAACTATATAAAATCACTACAATTATAAGCTTTTTGCTATCAATCTACAAATGCTTTAAAGACATTTTAACACAGTGAAATTCTAAGTATTGCCCATCAGTTATTCACTAATATGCAGGATTTAAGTTTACATTGAACCTAGAAAAAAGTAAGGGATCACACAAAGAAGAGCATGTATTCCTCCCTCAGCTTTCAAATCTAAAACTTCTAGTGGTTAATAACTTGACTAAGTTTGGTCTGATTACATTTTGGGGGAATAAATCTACATTGATTGCCAAGGATGTACATTCTCTGTACACTAGTTTACACTAGTGATAATACCTTATCATCATTATACAAAATATAATACATAAAGCACCATGAAAATAATTGTTCCATATGGGTCAAAATATATAATTCAAGTGTTTGCTAGGTATGCTAAGCTACATGAAAACTTGAAGATATACTCACTCTTGCTGCCATTCCTAACAGGAAAACTTGAGAAGTCTTCAAAGAATATTCAAATTCTCCTTCCTTGAGTGTACCTACTACCCCTCTACGATCAAGTCCAGCAAAGTCAATCTGGGAAGTAGAGAACATTACATCTTCATCTACTTCACAATACTACCCATTTCCTTTTTTAAACATTATAAGACTATCATTGGTTTCTGATATCAAAAATAAGATTATCAATCAAAGTCAGACTCTTCACTATCAGCATACATACCACCAAAACAAAATTGAACATCAAAGCTATAGCATGGATAATCAATTTTAGTATATAATTCTGATAAACATACATATAAAAACATTGTTACAGACCTTGCCTTGTGAAATTATACGTTCTGATTCCAAGTTTTTCTTTTCCATTTGTAATAATTAGCCTTCATATAACATATCACCTTTACTTAATAATTACAACAATCATAAACCATGACTACTGTCTATATAACAGAAGGCTATAATAATTCTTTTGATTCAGGAGAAAAGCATCAAATATCCAGCAAAAATTATGATATGGAATATCTACTTCTTCTACAGACTTCATGTCAGATATATACCCAGTACTCATAAATAACCAGCACAATACACTACAGGGGCTCTATATGATGGTTTCCTTATTGCCATGTGTATCCTGTGTTGATAAATTTGTTTCAGTAGCAAGAGCAGATATTCAATACTAATTAAAAGAAATTGGAGACATAATAAGTGACATTATATGCTAGTGAATACATAATACTTCATTACATATGCAGCTCTGAGAATTTTGCATGGAATTTCAAAATGCTTTGTGCAAAATTTCGGAATCAGAGTATTATACGACTTGTGCCGGGTGTCGCACTTATGTGACACCCGGAATACAGACCATGGCTAGCTGTCCCACTGGTGTGATACTAGAATAGAGCTTGTGCTCTGATTTTGTTGCCCAAGGCAGGCAGCACATGGGCAAGTTCCTAGACTGACCCACGCACTGATTTTGATACCACCTGGAAATGGGGATTATCGCCCTCCAAATGGACTGTTGTGGGTGGGTTATAAATTCTACTGTTCACCAATGAATAAAACATATAATGCATTTCATTTCAAAACAACAAAAACACACATTGGTATGCAATGAAAAACACAATACCGTGTTGATAATGAAGGACGATTCCGAAACTGTTGTCTCACTTTCCTCAATAAATCTAGTTTGTGCATTGTGGGTTTTTCTTACATATTGGTATATAATAGTTTCTTGTCTGACTTGACCCATAAAACAAATAATTAAAACATACACTCACTCACTCTCACTCTGTTATTTCTTTTAGTGAAGGTTCCATGATTAAAACTGTTTAGGTTTGAAGAGATGAACAAAAAATTCCACTTACATAGTATGTTAACATCCCTAAAATGCCACATTAATCGTGCACATACATATATATTTATTCTGTATATTAATAGATGTCAAGGTTGATATATATAAAAAGAGGTGTGTGTGTGTGTGTGTGTGTGTGTGTGTGTGTGTGTGTGTTGTGTGTGTGTGTGTGTGTGTGTGTGTGTGTGTGTGTGTGTGTGTGTGTGTGTGTGTGTGTGTGTGTGTGTGTGTGTGCGCGTGTGCGTGTGCGTATGCGTGTGCTGTTAAGGACTTAAGATTGATTATCACTCAAGATCAGTCTAATGCCACAATCTCTTATCAAATTCACTTAACATATGATGTGCTTAATCCATGAAAGACTAGCAAACCTTTATCATGTATAGTCTTATAAAATAGAATCTACTTTGCCTGAATATATATAGTTGAGGTATACTGGCTTCTTGCTAGTGTGAAACAAGGAGATAATGGCACTGCATGAAGGGGCTCTGTTCTAGCAAATACCCTTACAATACACACAACACAAATTTAGATTCCAACCTGCACATCCTGCCTCTTCTGAGACATGCACATGAGACATGCTACCAATTTCACTTATTTACCCCTTTCCTTTATTTTTGATAATATTGTCTCATGTCTTATGTCATTATTAGTTAATAACACCATAATAATCAAAACATCCATAATGAAAATAATACCATCAATATTGATAACATTAATTCGAAAAAAAAAAATATATATCCCCAAAACTCAAGGAAATGTGAAATCAGGTGAGGTCATGAGGTCTACTATTCAAAACCTTTGCAACTGAGAATAAAGTGAATGCTACATTTTCCCAGCAGCATTAGGTTAACCTTCACTGACACACCTATAGCCTTGGTTCAACTGGCCTTACCCAGCTCTGGGACCTGACAAGTTAATGATTATCACTAGTTGGGCCTATGAGGACTATGTGGGGAACATGGGAGTCAGACTTTGAGCATTCTTTGCCCACATTAAGACTTCAATCATCTCACAAATTTGTTTTATTTCATGCACTTGTAACACCATACCTTTTGAAGTCAGCCTAAACACACCAAAACCATGGGAGAGTAAATGTTATAGACCTGAAACAAGCAATGAGCAGCCAGCTGTGGCTAGTGGAATCCAGGGCAATGATGTTGGCTATCACCTGACACAACCAATGTCAAAGAGATAATACATAATATGAGTAAAACTTCAAAACACCTATGTGCACCTAATCATGGCAATACTTGTATAACATCAAATATCTTCTTTTTTATGATATGCTCTGTATATT
>NW_020868803.1:234672-242172 GCF_003789085.1 Penaeus vannamei
CATAGATACATATACATATAAATATATATACATATATTTTTATATATATATTTCATATATATATATATATTTATTTATATTCATATACACACACACACACACACACACACACACACACACACACACACACACACACACATATATATATATATATATATATATATATATATATATATATATATATATATATATATAATACAAACTTCCAGTCGGGAAGCGGAGGCGTATAAGGAACAGATAAACCAGGCATATCAGGAACAGCATCTTTAATGAAAAGTTGACATTTTACTGAAAACAAATGCTAAAGAATATTCACATTTTCAAGAATGCATCTATTGATAACAAAACTGTGAAGGCTGCAAAATTTCATTTATTCAGCAAAGATGACTGATTAACTAGCCATGCCAAACCAAGTAACTTCTCTCATTTAGTATCCAACAGCTGCCACCATAATTTGAGTTCTCTTGGATGCTAAATGGCCCACAAAGATCTAGTGGGAGACCGGGAAAACTCTGGGATCTCAATGTAAAAAATGTGGGTTAAGTCTATATATTCCATCTAAATATCTAATATGGCAGATAAGCCAGCCATGCCAAACCATGGTGCCTACACTGCTTAATATTCTTCCATGGTATTAGTTAATTTCTTGGGAGTCACAACAAGTATAGTTGTCACATAGCCTTGTCTGGAGTCTGGCTATTGCCAAGTAGTTACTCTCTCATCCCTTGAACGCCTCACTGCTCCAGATTCATCTCCAAGGACGCTCAGACTTGCTTTTCTTTATCATCTACCAGATCAATGTAGGTGTTCTAACCTCTCAAAATGAGTTTAAAAAACAATAGCCCTTTAATTTTTATTTTACTAATAGCAATTCAATCGCCGACATTAATGTTTAATGTTTGAAACAAATAAGTGTGGTAGACATCAAAGGTCATGTAGCACTATGGTAACGTATTGTGTCGGGAGGTAAAGAAGAGTTAAAAATTACAATAAAATGGGTTGGATGTTAAAGACTAGGATAAGATAGGATAGCATGGAAGTGAAAAGGGTAAAAGGGGGGAATAAGTGAACTAAAGCAGAGATTGGTAGAAAGAGGATGGTAGAGCAATTGAGTGAATTATAGTGCATCTGTCACTGGGTATAGGAAAAATGTTCAAGGAAAAATAGAAATGGCTGTTGGAAAAATAGGAGACGAATCCGGGGAGAGGGGAAGGTGTTAAATGTCTAAGATTAAAGGGTGTTATAGGAAAGCATGGTAACAAAAGGGGAAAAGTGGGAAGTAAATGAAGTAGAGTAGGGATTGGTAAAATGGGAAAGGTTAAGGGTGTAGAGCAATTGAGTGAATTGCATCGTATGTGACGGTAAGGAATAGGGACATTGTTCAAGGAAAACAGAGGTGGCTGTTGGAGAAGAATTTGGGGGATGAGGAAGGGGGACTGGGGAAGGTAGTGAGGTATCAGGAAGAGTGTCTGGACAGGAGGGGTCTGAAGAAGGACACTGTTGAGATAGAGGAAAATCATCTGAGTATTCAAGCAGGAGTGGTAGAGTGGGTGGGGGTTTGTTAGGAGGAAGATGGGGTGAAGGGAATTTGAGGAGGAGGAGGATGGATATCTGCAAATACTTTAAATGTAGGAGTAGGAACAGAGGGATTGGAGGAGGGGGTTAGGGATTAGAGTATTCCCTTGGGTCATCTTTTGGGAGTTTTGGATGTCTTCAAGGGTTTTTGGAGGGGAGTTGGGTGAAGTGACTGAGGAATAAAGGTTCTCTTATAAGAGGAGATACATATCTGAGGAGCAGCAGTAGAGGAAAGTGTAGAAAAGGATGCCTGGTATGACAAATAAAGTGAAGAGGAGGGGTAGGTATCAAGGAAGTGGTAGAGATTGGAGTATCTGGATTTAGACTGGAAAACGAATTTGAGTGGGGTATACACATAGGATGGTTTAGAGTATAGAGGAGAGATACTGGGGGAAATGCAGAAATATCTTGTGAAAATGGTTGGGGAGCAGAGCAAAGGACTGTTTAGGAATAATTTCAGAGAAAAACCTCGTCGTTGTGCTTCTTGTCTGGCCTCACGTAGAGGCCAGAGGCCTAGTTTGAATCTGAGGATTACTACCTCGCATTCACATCTATAGGCAGGGCAGCTCCGATAAAATACTTTATGGGATCTCCGTAATTGACACATGTACGTGACTGAGCAGGGCAATTTGAATGGCCATGATAAGGTTGGTCACATAGAGGGCTACGGGCTGTGGAGCAACAGTGTTTGACTGGGTGGCCAAAACACCAACATTCTTGACATTGACGAGGAAGAGGTCGACATGGTTGGACATAGTAGGACAATCCACCAATATAAACCTCATGGGGGAGGCCATGTCTATGGAAGCTAATCTTGGCAATATTGACGTGGGACTTAAGCTGGCCTCTGGGGGGAATCATATTCCCCAAGGCAGGTAAGTAAGTCTTCTTCACAGTCTGACCAGTCCTTGTAGATAGGATAAGCATTTTGGGGAAAAGAAACAGTTTCAGTACAAGCATTAAGAGAGGGGTGTTTCGGTAGGAATGGGTTTGCCAATAAGGTCACTTAGGGTAAATAGTGCCCGAGCTTGGGATTCAGATGTAACTGTGACAAGGCGTGAACGATCAGAGCGACTGCGAAAGGTAACTTTGCCTACTTGTTTCTGAAGGCACTGCTGAAAAACAAGGGTATTCTCAGAATAAGGGGCTGTGGGGGAAATAAAAAAAAATCGTTCCCACTTGGCTGGGCCAAAGAGAGTACTAAGAAGGTTTGCAGAGGCAGTAGAAGGACGAGGGCGAGAGGAAGATGAGGTGGTGTTTAGTGGATTAATTCCGTGGGGGGAGGGGAGACAATACGGATGAAGCGTAGTAACAAGGGAAGAGGGGGTAGACATTGAAAAGGACTGTGCGGTAGATGGAAAGGAGAATGTTGGGAGAGAGGAAGGGGTGCTTTCTGGAGGTTGAGTGGGTGATCTGGAATGGTTTAGAGTTACTTGTAAATGTCGAAGACAGAGTATTAGTATCAGTGGGCGGACCCGTGGTCAAAGGAGGGGCAGGGATCGGAAAACCATCAAAATCAAATTTAGATAAAGGGGCTGGGTAATTAACCAAGAGGATACAGTGCCCATGCCTCCCGGAGGCCGTTCATGACTGACACAAAGCCAGCCTTTCATCCTTTCAACTTAGCTTTAACACCTGAGGAATGGGATAGAAGAAGGGGATGACGAAGATAAGGAATTAATTTAATAATTAATCTAATGTTTGGAAATAAATGTGCTAGACATTAAAGGTCATGTAGTATTATGGTAAACTATTGCGTCAGAAAGGGCAAAGGAGAGTTAAAGATTACGATAAAATGTGTTAGATGTCAAAGGTTTAAGCGTTATGGGATAGTATGGTAGTGAAAAGGGAAAAGGGGAGCAAGTGAACTAGAGCAGAAATTAGTATAAAGGGGAGGGGAGGGCAACTGCATGAATTATAGTGTATCTGTCATTGGGGAAGGTATAGGAAAAATGGTCAGGGAAGAATAGAGATAGCTGTTTAAGAGTAAGAGAAGAATCCGGGGGGAGGGGAAGGTGTTAGATATCAAAGATTAGAGGTTGTCATAGGAAAGTATAGTGTGAAAAGGGAAAGGAGGGAAGTAAATGAAGTAGAGCAGTGATCAATTAATGGAAAAGGTTGAGGTAGAGCGATTAAATGAATTGCATTGTATCTGTGACAGGGGAAGGAACAGGGATAATAGGTGATAAGGTTATATATGGTTGTCTTAATAGTAAGGGATTAGGTATCTGAAGGTTGCCATAAAAGATCAGGAGTAGGTGAAGGAGTAGTGTCTAGGGGTTCTACAAGGGTCGGTGGGGTTTGGGGAAGGGTATTGTGATAAAAGAGATTCATGTGTGTATACAGGAGGGAGTGGGAGGGATAGTAGGGAAGGATGGGGTTGGGGGGGGGTTTGGTTTGAGTGGTATGGGTGGTTTGGGTGTTGAGAGGATGAGGTATGTGGAAAAGAATCGGGTTTTGGAGGGGGGTTTGGTTTGGGTGGTTGAGAGGGTGAGGTATTTGGGAAGGGGTTGGGAGAATATAAAGGGGTAGAGCAACTGAGTGAATTGCAGTGTATCTGTGACTAGGGAAGAAGTAGGGACATTGATCAAGGAAAACAGAGGTGGTTGTTTGAGAAGTAGGAGGAGAATAATCCGGGGGTTGAGAAAGGGAGACTGGGGAAGTTGGTGAAGCATCAGGTAAAATGTCTGGAGAGGAGGGGTCTGGAGAAGGACACTGTTGTGATTGGGAGGATTCGTGTGAGTATTCAAGAAGTGGTAGAGAGGGTGGAGTATGTTGGGAGGGTGTAGGAGGAAGGGGGGTGGAGGGAACATAGGAAGGAGGATGAATATCTGTAAATACTTTAAATGTAGCAGGAGGGATTAGGGGGTGGATGAGTGTTCCCCTGGGTCATCTTCAGCAAGTTTTGGATGTCTTCATGGGTTTCTGGAGGGGAATTAAGTATAGAGGACTGAGAAACAAAGGTTCTCTTATAAGGAGTAGAAGAGGAGATAGATATTTAAGGAACAGATAAAGAGGAAGGTGTAGGTGAGAATGTAGTAGGAGAGTGTGCAGTGGGTTTAGGTCGTTTGGTACGACAACTAAAGTGAGGAGGAGGGGTAGGTATCGGGGAAGTGATAGAGACTGGAGTATCTGGATTTAGGATAGAAGATGGATTTGACTGGTGGATAGGGTGAGTAGACATAGGATGTAGGTTTTGGTTATAGGGAGAAGATACCTGGGGAGATGCAGAAACATCTTATGTAGATGGTGGGGGAGCAGAGCATAGGACTGTTCTGGAATAAGTTGAGAGAGAAACACCTCGTTGTCGTGCTTCCTGTCTGGCCTCATGTAGTGTGAGGCCTAGTTTAAATCTGAGGACTGCTACCTCACATTCAAACGTATAGGCAGGACAGCTCCTATAAAACACATTATGGGAGTCTCCACAATTGGCACATGTACGTGATTGAGCAGGGCAATTTGAATGGCCATGACCAGGTTGGGCACATACAGGGCAACAGGCCATAACACCAACATTTCTGACATTGACGGGGAGGGGGTCGATATTGTCAAACGTGATAAGACAATCCACCAATATATACCTCATGGGGGAGGTCAATATTGCCAAGCTAATCTTGGCAATATTGACGTGGCATTTACGCTGGTCTCTTGGAGGAAGAGTGTAACACTATAGTGTCACTGCATCATATTCACCAAGGCAAGAAAGTAGGTCATTTTGGGGAATAGAAACAGTTCCAGTGCAAGTATCAAGAGTTGGGTGAGGTTTGGCAGGAATGGGTTTGCCAGTAAGGTCAGTTAGGGTAGATATTGCACGAACTTGGGCTTCAGATGTAACCGTGACAAAGCTTGAACAAACAGAGCAACTGTGAGAGGTAACTTTGCCTACTGGTTTCTGAAGGCACTGCTGAAAGAGAAGAGTATTCTCAGAATAAGGGGCTGTGGGGGGAATCACAAAGAATCGATCCCACTTGGCTGGGCCAAATAGAGTACTCAGAATGTTTGCAGAGGTATTGGCAGTAGAAGGACGAGAGCGAAAGGAAGATGGGGTGGTGTGGAGTGGAGTAGTTCTGCTGGGGGAGGACAATAAGGATGAATAGTAGTAATAAGGGAAGAGGGGGTAGACATTGAAGACTGTTGTGCACCAGGAGATGAAGAGGAGGATGCTGGGGATGAGGAAGTGTTTTCTAGGGGTTGAGCAATAACCTTGGTAGGTATTTCAGAATGGTTAGAGTTATTCGTAAGCGTCGTAGAGGGGGTATTAGTATCAGTGGTCAGAGCCGTGGTCAAGGGAGGGGCAGGGGTTGGAAAACCATCAAAATCTAATTCAGATAGGCTATTTGATGAAGGGGCAAGCCATAATGCCTCTATGAAGGGTAAAGAATCTTCAGTACTGGTGAGCCTGAATAAACTGAGGAAAAGAAATGGTCTACCCCTTAGGGCTCCCATAAGGGATAATGGATAGGTAATTAACTAAGGGAATACCATGCCCATAACTCCCGGAGGCCATTCATGACTGACACAAAGCCAGCCTTTCATCCTTTCAGCATGGCTCTCACACCTTAGGAATGGGACAGAAGAAGGGAATAAAGAAGATACAGAAGAGGAAAGAAGAGAAGAAAGGACCAAGCAAAATTAGTTAAGGCAGGGGCTGAGGCCCAAGGTAGTGGTAATCCTCTACATTGGGTCTCAGTCCCCATCCCCTGGGACTTCCCACGAAGACAATGAGCTATTTTGGGAGGCGAAGATACAGAAGAGGACAAAAGAGAAGAAAAGATCAAGCAAAATATGTTGAGGCGAGGGCTGAGGCCCAAGGCAGGGGATCCCCTGCACTGGGCTTCAGTCTCCGTCTCCTAAGCCCTCCCATAACAACAATATAGGTTTGAGTTATAATTCATTTGTTTTCAGATGTTTATAAGTATATTCCTGAATCAGATTGAAACAGTCTTATTTCTTTAGATGGCAACACATCATTGTTAACCATCATCCACACATAAAATGCAATTTGAATCATATTAGTTCATCACTGGTTGCTTGGTATAACATAAAATTTGTTCTATTATTACATAAATCATGAGAAGTTGGGAATCCATTCTTAACATATATTATATATATCTTTAATTATTTCCTTTTTTTCTGATACAAAGGCTATAATGTGCAAGTGCAAAATACAATCCATATAAAGTGAATTATCAACCAACACAAATCTTAATATTTCAAATATGTTGATCACACAAAAATAATCAATGTAAATCAGGGAAATTATCTTGATATGAAATATATAATCAAAATTGAAAATCACAAAAAAGAAGCTAATATGGACTGTATATATTCCAAAACAATAACAATAATTTATTACATCAAGTGATCATATATTCCTGTCATAGAAAAATCTGAATCAGATAACAAGTGAGTATAATACACCACACACACAATCCTTCATTATATAAACTAAAGCATTACATGACCCTCAACCTATATTGATTTTTTTTTTCTTTTTTTACCAATCTGTAAGAGAGGAATGGTTTGCACTCTTATCGTCCAACTTCTTCTTTTATAAGACGTGCAGGTATTTCTTTTTTTGTGTGTCAACCTTTATAAAAAAAATCCAAAGAATTTTATGTTCTTGCAGACTCATAATTTTCAAGAAACCAGTTTACAGTCTCCTTGATGCCTTGTTGCATGGGTGTGAACTTGAAATCTGGGAGATATTTCCTGAGTTTTGCATTGCTTGCAGTTTTCTTATACTGGCCATCTGACTTTGAGGTGTCATATATCACTTCTCCTTTGAACTCAAAAGCATCAATAATCATCTCAGCTGCCTCCTTGATAGACACTTCTGCTTCTTCGTCAACTGGATAGATGAAAATAAATTGATATTCAGTAGATGATACAGAGCATAAGTCATATGTTAGCCAATGTTATGTT
>NW_020868803.1:264672-267172 GCF_003789085.1 Penaeus vannamei
TGGTTTACGGAACCCGTTATTTATCCCAAAGTAAAGAAGATCGACTACATTCAACGAATGAAGACATGCCACCGACTAAGAAACTCCTTGGTTAGGTTAGCTAACCACTTGTGGAACCAACAAAATGCACCAAAAAGCTACAGAGAACAATACATGTAACCGCATACAAAGAGTTAACTGATATCTTTATTCTATACATAAGTATCATTTTATTTGAAAAAAAAAAAAAAAATGACGTTTTATTTTCACATGTAAATTGGAAGGATACCTGAGTCAACCGTGCGAGCTCATGGCGGCACCATAGATAACACTAAAACTATCAATTACCATGTAATGTATGTGTCCATATAAACGCGCGCGCGCGCCGCGCGCGTGTGTGTGTTGTGTGTGTGTGTGTACGTAAAGATAATAGACAACATGGTGAAAATCACACGAGATGCAGATTTTCTTTATCAAATCTATGAAACGCTGAAAATCATTTGATACTAGACTACATAGTTGTAAACTGTGCTCTTGCCTAGGCCTAGTCGAATTAACCTTCCGCTATGAAGCATATGGTAATTATGGATTTATCTTTCCATAATTCATGATTTTTGTAATTGCCATCTATAAAATTATCCTGATCACCTAATTCATTATCTGGCTCTTCGAAAATTTAAAGGGAATACTTGTAGTCATTTGCACTCTAGAATAGATCTTGCTAAGTAGACAAATTTCATGTACTAAATCTTTGTGGAAATTAATACAGTAGATCTAAACATAAAAGGTTTGAGAAATATATACGTTTGACTTTTGCATATAATTTCATTTACTCTGAAATTGTCTTTCGGCCTCATTTGGGTGTCACAAATTTTCTGTCATATATTTTCTTTGACAGAATTAACATTTACCTTTAATAATTTATGTAACGATAATAGAAATATGTATAGCAACTTCAACTCATGACCACAATAGTCTCATATTAACCATATTTTGGAAATATCACCATTATGGGCCAGAAAATTCTTAAATATTTAAGTTACCCCGTTTTCACCTTCGTTTTCTCTTTTTACCATGAATGAAGAGAGAACTTGGTGATGTAAACAAAGAAATGGAAAGGTCGTGTTTCATTATCTTTAAAGGACATTATTCATAAACAGAAGAGTAATGAGGTATATTATTTTCTCTTCCAACAGACTCCATTTATTTCCTCTAAGTATTCACGCCAAGAAAAATTCCGCCCTAAATATGCCGGAAAAATTACATCGATTGTTTTAAAGACCCAGGCCAAATATCTTGTATAACAGCTTTCTACGGTTATAGAATATATATCACGAGTCAAACAGGAGGTGACAAAATCAGAGCCTTATTGCAAATCCCGAAAAATAATGAGTGAATCCATGAGCCAATGTTGCGTCAAGGGAAAGGTGCCACGCCGTGTATTATCCAACCCGTTTTAATAAACCATATCTGAATCCCCTTTTTAATCATTGCACACGCATACCATCAATCCACATAACCGTTCTACGAGTCCCCTTGCACATGGTATCCCCTCAAAGAGGTGAATTAATACACGGATAAATAGCGCTGGCCAACCTATTCCTCCCCTTTTTCTCCCCGTGGTTGATCTGCGCAGCTCAGTGTGTGTCTGCGAGTGTAAAGAGTTAGTCATGGCCTCTTGGAGGAACGCCCTGTTAAGGCTGTGGCCGTTTAGGAGTGAGAACACTGACAGTTCTTCCTCGCAGTGGGGCAGGAAGACGGAGACGAGGAAGATAGCAAGGGCTCTAGGGCCATGGGAAGCTTATATGGTGACTGTGCAGTCCATTCTGATCTGGGAGAGTCCTGGGACGAGCGCCCTGGCTGTGGTGGGAGTGAACGTTCTCTTCTGGTGAGTGACTCGGGGTGTTCTCTCTCTCAGACTCAGGTGTTCTTTGTCATGCGGGAGGGGGACGTGTTTGGAAATGATGTTCTTTTCGTTTTTTAATGCGTGTTTGTTTGTATGTTCTTATAGCATAGGTTATTGGGTGATATGTTACATGGGGAGGGAGGGATATTTTCCTTTTCTGTATGCATTGTGTTTCTCGAAAAAAAGGTTGAACGTGAATTGCTAATGATATATTGACTCTGTCAACTTGATAACACGGGTCGATGAAATTTGTCTTCGTACAGAGAAAAAAAACGTCTCTGTGCTTTTTAGGTTGATCAAGTGATCAAGTGCTTTACTTTGACGACATGTTACAGTTCAAGATGTTTTTTGGCTTCTAGTTAAAAGCTGTGACATTTGTGTAGGAGATAGGAAAGTCACGAGGAAATATTGCTTTGTTTTAAAACTATTATTTCTATTGCGGTTGAACCAGTATTTTTAATAGACCAGCACATAAAATCTTGTTTAATGTTTATCTTCAGTTCCTGATACCTGAGAGATGTGAAGTAAAGGTTGTGAATAGAGAGTCAGTTAGCAAGTAGGTCACTGTACTTAGCTTCAGAGAAGTCCAGAGGGCACAGACCTTTCTAATTAAAG
>NW_020868803.1:277172-292172 GCF_003789085.1 Penaeus vannamei
ATCTGTTAAAAAAAAAAGTAGTAATTGTCGTTAACTTATCGTCGAATTTGTTGAGCTTGTTTCAGAAATACGGTTTATCATCGTCTCTTGTCGTTGGATGTGTTCATCTAGTTATTGGCATTGGTGCTGTTCTTGGTCTCGCTTGTTATCACCGAATCTGTTGAACTCGGTAAATGTTCCAGGTGTTATCCTTTGTTATAACCTGTCGATCTTGGCAGACGTTCCAGAAGTTGCCTTTATCGCCTTCGTTTGCGATCGGACAACCTCTTGACCCTAGTTAAATATCCCCCCAAAGCCATGCCATGTGACTGAAACTTTTCAAAGGCCGGACGCTCTCCCTCTCTTCGCCGCAGGTTGGTGGTGTGGAGCGAGCTGCGCGTGTACTTCGTGGCGAGCGTGGCGGCGCTGGCGGTGTTCCTGCACCAGCAGTGGGTGCACACCATCTGGCCCGAGATCCGTGTGCCCAAACCCGAGCCCGACGACACCGAAGACTGGACTCCCGTGCATCCGAGGTGAGTAGGTGGAGGATTGCTCGCGCGGTCGGGTGGGGGAAGGAGCCGGGGGGGGGGGGAAGGCTCCGTTTTGTTTTTGTTTTGATTTTTGGTTTTTGATGATAGGGTTGTTTGATTTTTTTTTTTTTCCTCTCTTTCTCCTCTCTGTCTTTATCTATCTGTCTTCCTTCCCTTCCTCCCTATCTCCCCCTCTCTTTCTCCCTCTTTCTCCTCTTTCTTCTCTCCCCCTTCCTTTCCCCTTTCCATATCGCTGTCTGTTTCTCTGTGCCTTCCACTTATTCATATACTCTTTTCTTTTAAACTTTACTAACTTTATTTCTCATCTCTCTATGTGTGTTTCGCGTGCGGGTGTTGTCGCCACGCATGTGTTCCGGGGTAAGGCGAGTCGTGGGGTGGTGGGGTGGGGTGGGGTGGGGTGTTTGAGCTGTAATGAGCCGTGAATGTCGTGTTGGGAAATTCCTGAACCGAAGAGGTTTGGTGTTTTTTAGGGGAGACTGAAGGAGCAGAGGGGAGGGCCAGGGAGGGGTGGTGGTCCGGGAGGGGGGGGGGGAGATGGGGATATCCCGGTGACTCATCGTCGGTGTCAGTCTCCCCCCCCTCCCTATCCCCCTGCCTTCACCATCTCCCCCCCCTTTCCTGTGGGACCGCTCCTCCTCGTCGACCAATGGGGATATCTGGTAAACATGACTGGAGTTACGCGGGCGCCTTCGGTATTGTGTGTTCGACGGTGTTTTTTTTTTTTCCCCCGTCATGCTCGGCCGAAGGAACGTACTCGAGAGCCCTTGGAGCTGCTCAGGATGTATGTTTTATAAGGCCAACATGCACGTGTTTGGAGGGAGTGACGTCAGCGGAGGTTCAAGATGCTCAACGCGTCGCCGCCGTCGTCACCACCGCACCGCGCCGCCGCCGCCGCAGCTTCCGACCCAAGCGACGAACGCCAAGAATAGCTCGACGCGGGTCCCGTTCTCGCGTGTGTGGTCTCGCTGCGGCTGGACGGCGAGAAGGCGAGGAGGAGGAGCAGGAACGGGACGAGGAGGGAGACGAAGGAGGGGAGGGAGAGAGAAAAGGAGGAGGAGGAGGAGGAGAGAGGAGGAGGAGAGGAGGAGGAGGAGGAGGAGGAGGAGGAGAGGAGGAGGTCGAGGTCGAGGTTGTGAAGGCAGATCCGTAGACTTGCTTTGAATTCTTCCCTGATTTTGAGTCAAGCAAATCTCACAAAGCCAGGAAGAAAAGGGGAAGACGGATAACAAAAAAACGGGAATACCGGTCCTCACTTTGTACGGCAGTTGCTCACTGCGTCCGTATTTGTGACCTGGGTTCCTATTGCACGGGCGCTTCCCCCCTCTCTCTCCTCTCCCTCCCTCCTCCCTCGCTCCTCCTCCTTCCTTCCTTCCTTCCTCCTTCCTTCCTTCCTTCCTTCCTTCCTTCTTCTCTTCTCCTCCTCCTCCCCCTCCCCTCCCCTCTCTCCCTCCCTCTCCCTCTCTTCCTCTCTCTCTCCTCTCCCTCTCTCCTCTCTCCTCCTCTCTCTCCTTCCCTCTCTCTCTCCCTCCTCCTCTCCTCCTCTCTCCCTCCCCTCCCTCTCTCTATCTCTCTCTCTCTCTCTCTCTCTCTCTCTCTCTCTCTCTCTCTCTCTCTCTCTCTCTCTCTCTCTCTCTCTCTCTCTCTCTCTCTCTTGACCTGGCTTCCTATTACACGGGCGCTTCCCTCTCCCCATCCCCACACCCATCCTTCATTGTTATTAGTATGTCAAGGATATAGTCATGTGGTTGCCCTCTGCCGTGGTATTCGTACAAAGTGACATGCATACGTAACGTGGATAGTGCTTTGAATTAACTTATTCTAGCTGATTCTATAAATATACTGGACATTTACTCCGAGTGTGATTTGGTTAGTGATTTTGGATTAGGATTCAGTTCGAATATGTATTGTTTTTTTTTCACTCTCTGTCTGTCTGTTCTCTCTCTCTCTCTCTCTCTCCTCTCTCTCTCTCTCTCTCTCTCTCTCTCTCTCTCTCTCTCTCTCTCTCTCTCTCTCTCTCTCTCTCTCTCTCTCTCTCTCTCTCTCTCTCTCTCTCTTACCCAGGCGCTCGTTCAATCACCGTCGTCTTATTCCTTTGATGGTGGTAATGATGATGGTGCTTGCGTTTCGGTGTCTCATCTCCCCTCTCCTTCGTTTTTTTGTCTGATTTACTCTCGTTTCTCCTCCCCCTCGTTCCTTCAGCCCCTCGCTATTCCTTGTCTTTGGTCCTTCTTCCCCTCCTCCCTGCATCCCCTTGTTCCTCCTCATTCTTCTTCCACCTACCCCTCCCTCCTCCTTCCCCTCGTTTTCCAATGACCCCTCCCCCTCTCCCTCTCCTCATCCCGCCCCATGAAAGAGGACTTGATGATTATCCGTTTCCGTTGACTATCGGAGTTTCCTTTGTACGAGGTATTACCGGTTAGAGCCACCCCGTACTCGCTTTCACGAGGGAATCGACGCCGCCGGGGAATCGCTCCGTCGAACAGCTGATGTTGAATTGATTAAAAGATGATGCGGTTGCGTTGATACGAGGGAAGTCTGGCCTGTTGCTGCTGCTTGCTGTGCCGCAAGAGGTTTTTTTTTCTTTATGATTCTGGCTTTTGATATTGTATGATTGCAGTTTGCAATGTGTATTACTGCAGAGAGGAAATGATAGGTATAGTTTCAGTTATCGTTTTGTCAAGTTATGAAATGGCAGGTTTAAAGTTGTTTTGAAGCGTTGATTATTGGCTGTATATAAATACATGACCATCAAAACTAGCCTCTCAATACTGGTAGAAGCCTTATCGTCACCGTTAGAACCCGTCCCATTAAAATACGCCCCAAATATCGCGTTTCACCTTGCATTGCTGCATGGGTTGCAACGGCATCTTTAAATGCTCTGCGCTGCCGTCCGTTTGTTTATATCCATTGCCTCGAGGTGTGGAAAGCATAGAGATTGCGTCTTCTCTCCTGGCATTATGTCGTAAAAAGTGACACGAGGCGTATGACGCAGACATGTTATTCAGCTGTTCAAGTTATTGCGCGTCAGTGGTACATGCTTTTTGTTTGTTTGTTTGTTTGTTCGCGGGGCCAGAGACGGAGATTAGCCC
Source organism: Penaeus vannamei (assembly GCF_003789085.1). Classification (NCBI taxonomy): domain Eukaryota; kingdom Metazoa; phylum Arthropoda; class Malacostraca; order Decapoda; family Penaeidae; genus Penaeus; species Penaeus vannamei. The sequence goes on from NW_020868803.1 coordinate 280,792, forward strand.
AAGGAATGCGAGAGGCGAAAGGCGTTCGAGTGGAGAGGAAGGAATGTCGCGATGGGTTGGTGGAATTGCGTCTTCGAAGGTGTATTTGGTGGGGTAACGGACTGGATTGAACTAACCGAAATGTCACTAGCCTCTAGTTCTCACCGCCCACACACCTTCTGTATTCCAATGACTCCCCTTCCTCTTCTTCCTTCCCCCTTCCCTGCATTTATCCATTGCCGGAGCTCTTCCCTTCGATTTTTTTTTTCTTTCTTCCCTTTTGCTTTCCCTCTTCTCTCCTTATCCTTTGCCCATCCCTTTTCCTTTCGCATCTTCCCTTCCCTTTCCATTCCTCTTTCCTTCCTCTTTCCATTCTCTTTCCCTCTCTTTTCCCATTTTCCTTTTCCTTCCATTCAACTTCCTTTTCCTTTTCCCTTCCCATACCCTTTCCCTCCCTTTTCCTTTCCATTTCCCTCCCCATCCCTTTTCCTCCCCTTTCCATTCGCTTTTCCTCTCCCCAATCCCTCCTTACCCCCCCCCCCCCCCCCACACACACACTTTCATGTTCCCGACGGTTTCAACTCCCGCCCGCTGGTATTGCCGAGTATTGAGGTTGTACCTGGTGTGGTGGATATCTCCCGCCCCTTACTCTCTTTCTCTCAACTCTCTCTCTCTCTCTTTCTCTTTCACTTTCTCTCTTTCTCTCTCACTTCTCTCTCTCTCTCATTCTTTCTTCTTCTTCTCTCTCTCTCTCTCTCTCTCTCTCTTCTCTCTCTCTCTCTCTCTCTCTCTTCTCTCTCTCGTCTCTTTCTCTCTCTTTCACTCTTTCTCTTTCTCGTCTCATCTCTCTCCTCTCTCTCTCTCTCTCTCTCTCTCTCTCTCTCTCTCTCTCTCTCTTCTCTCTCTCTCTTTATCTATCTATCTATCCATCTATCTCCATGCTCCCTCCCTACCTGGTGTAGTGGATATCTCCCTTTCCCCTTCTCTCCTCTCATTCTCTCTACTCCCTCCCTCTCCCCCTCCCCCCCCCCCCCCCCTCTCTCTCTCTCTCTCTCTCTCTCTCTCTTTCTTTCTTTCTTTCTTTCTTTCTTTCTTTCTTTCTTTCTTCTTCTTTTCTTTCTTTCTTTCTCTCTCTCTCTCTCTCTCTCTCTCTCTCTCTCTCTCTCTCTCTCTTCTCTCTCTCTCTCTCTCTCTCTCTCTCTCTCTACTTTCTCTCTCTCTTTTCTCTTCTTTATCTATCTATCTATCCATCTATCTCCATGCTCCCTCCCTACCTGTGTGGTAGATCTCCCCTCCTCCCTTCTCTCCCTCTCTCTTGTATCTATCTATATATCTATCTCTATCTTCCTCTCTTCTCCCTCCTCTCCCTCTCACTACACCCCTCCCACTCTCTCTCTCTCTCTCTCTCTCTATCTATCTATCTATCTATCTATCTTTCTATCTATCTGCATGCTCTTCAGCTCACAGATTGAAATAAAAGTATTTTTTTCAGTGTACAGTTAAAGGCAATGGCGACGCGTTGTCCCTTTTTCAAGTTAATCTTATCGATGACTGTTTTTTCCTCTTTCGATCCCTTGTCTTGAGATGTAGGTAACACTTGTTTATCGCCCGGGATATCAAGTGTTTATTGTTTACATGTTTATGGACTTTCTTTCCGTCGGTTATCAGTTTCCTTTGTGTCCCCTCCCCCTACCTTCCTCCCCTCGCCCCTACCTCCTTCCCCCTTCCCCCCCTTCGCCTCTTCTTCCCCCATTCGCCCCTTCCTCCCTTCCTTCCTCTCTCCTCCCTCCCTCCCTCCCTCCCTCCCTCCCTCCCTCCCTCCCTCCCTCCCTCCCTCCTCTCCCCCCTCCCTCCCTCCCTCCCTCCCTCCCCCCTCGCCTCTCCCTCCCTCCCCCCCTCGCCTCTCCCCACACCTCTCACTCTTTATCTTGAATGTGTCTCACGGGTTTTTTTTGTTTTAATCTGGGACATGGTTTGTTTTGTTGGGCATTGCGTCATGTCAATCGAGTGGGCATTTTACGTTGTTCGAGTCGTGTCGGATTTCCGTTTGAGGTGCCAGGAGATCGAGTTCGGGATTTATATATAGGCCTACATGGCGTATGTAAGGCTTTGTCTCTATCCCTTTCGTCGCATTGTCAGCTGCTTTGGCAGTTCAACTTGTGTGTGTGTGTGTGTGTGTGTGTGTGTGTGTGTGTGTGTGTGTGTGTGTGTGTGTGTGTGTGTGTGTGTGTGTGTGTGTGTGTGTGTGTGTGGTGTATATGTGTGCCTATCTATCCATCTGTCTGTTTATCTACTCATGCGTGTGCATATATCTGTCAGCATTCTGCCTCATTGCACGTATCTCATTGGCCCGTTTGTCCCAAACATCAAGTTTTCTACTCCCCGTTCGCGTTCCCAACCCGGATACGCCAGACCCCACGAGCTGGGTGCCATTCACTTTCCTTGGCTAATTTTGGAAGACATGACCTCCGGGGATGCCTCAGTATCGAGCTAGACCCCGGAAGACACCCCGAGTAGGCTTATAGGCTTATAAAGTCTCAGTAGGCCTAAGATGTTCGCTCTAGGTTGCCAAGAGCCACGCTCATTGTTTGCCGGAACAAGGGTATTGCGTTATATATTTTTTCATCATTTTCCCCTTTCTTGAGAATTTTGAGGCACAGGAATGATGTCTTTTAAAGTCTATGTTTTTTTTTCTCAGATTTCCCCTTTATTGAGAATGCAAGTCGTGGGTAGTTTTTTTTTGTCTCTGTTTTTTCTTTCGGTTTTCCGTTTCTTGAGAAATTAAGGTACAAGGGTATTTTGTTTTTGTCTGTACGTTCTCTCTTTCAATTTACCTTGTCTTAAGAATGTAAGGTACAAGAATAATGTTTTATTTTTTGAAGTCTTATGTTTCCTCGGTAAGTTTTCCTTTTCTTGAGAATTTAAGGCATAGTAGTAGTGTTTTTTAAGTGGTTGCGTGTGCCAGTGTTAATCTTGGCCGGGGCAGCCACGTGGGGCAGGCCACGACGGACTCGGCCCGGCAGCCCGTGGGAGGAATTGGCCTTGACCAATGGCGAGGCGGGAGCAGGGGGGCGTGTGGCTCGCCCCGCCTCTCGCTGCCACTTCTCTTCTGTTTGTATACACACCCTCTCAAGGCCTATGGAGACGTGGCACACCAGCGGCACTCGTAGTAGCCGTCGTCGTCTATTGCGTCGTTGATTCGAACCCCGGGAGAGCGCGAGCCTGATTTAGTGGAAAGTGCGGTCGCGCTCCCGAGGTTTGTTTTGGGGTGGGGGCGCACGCGGCGAGGTGTACTCTGGGTTGGTTTCGGAATTGGGTTACGGGGGATGTGGTGGGGGCTTGGGGGCTGGGTTTATCTCCTAGGGCGTGGGGAGGTGGGCGAGGTTACTACAGACGAGCAAGTTTCCTTTTTACTATAGGCCTCGTCTTATTCTAACAACGCCCTTTCGTCGCCTTACTCCCAGTCATAGTTATGGCTTCTGCGCTCGATTTTAACTCGGGACTAATCGTACTTGGGGTCCGTTTTGTCCAGGCATGTAACCCGTCTCCCAGCCATGCGCCTCCGTTCCATCAAACATCGTATTAACGCTATGCCTCCTTACTCTGTCCCGAATTAGCTCCTTATTTATCTCGTGATATACATAATGATGCACTTCCTCCCACGTCGCCCACTCGTCCGTCCATTCATAAGCCCCCGCGCATTCGTCACTTATTATTCCACCCACTGTCTGTCTCACTTTCACCCGCTGTGGTCCCCTTCCTCACCTGGCCGAGCCGGGCCGGGAAACCTTCTCCATTGATATTGATATTAACCCTATAAATCTCCACTGCTGCTGAATTGACCCTCCCTCCGCGAATCAACAATGCCCAGACGTAAACAAAAGACGATGGAGTGTAAACAAAACAACGGGAACTCGCGCAAGGAGATCCTAGCGAGAAGGAACGAGCCGGAGGGAGTTCTCAAGGTCGGGGGTGTGGCCTTGATGTTCTCTCGGTCTCATGGGCGCGACGCTGCCTCTGTAGGGGTCCTCGGGGGAGGGGGGGGAGGTGAGGAGGGTGCGGAGGCCGTGGCGGAACGGCGGTAATGGGGTTAGTGTGACTGATGGAGGAGGAGGAAGTGTAGCTGTATGTCGGGCTACCAATACGTTTCCATTATAGGCGTCCGTGTGCTTGGCTGTAATAAAGATAGACCTCCTCCTTCGTTATTTCTGGCTGCGTTTTCTTTGCTTCTTACTTCTCCGTCTCCCTCTTCCTATGCCTCTTTTTTCTTATTCTTCCTTTCCGCCGCCCCTCAAATCTCCTCTCTTTCATTCCACGCCTAATCCTTATCCTTATCCTGCCTCCTCTCTTTCATTCCCTTTTCGCTCGTCCTCATGTCTTCCTCGCCTTTTCTTCCTTCAATCATCCTGTTCTCCTCCCTCCCTCCTTTCTCCCGTTATTACTCTCCTATCTACATATTATATATATATATACATATATACACACATAATATATATATATATATATAATATATATATATATATACTATATATATATATATATATATATATAATATATATATATATAAACACGCGCACATGCTTGTCTATATGTATATTATCTGTACTCTTTTTATCATTCTCTCTCAATCTATCTATCTATTGATTTATCTATCTGTCTTATCCATATCTTTTTCTCTCTCTTTCTCTTTCTCTCCCCTCTCTCTGTCAAACACTCTATCTTCACATTTTCCTCCTCATTATCCTTATTTTTGTGTATGGCCATCCCCTCTTTCTCCACCTTTCTCTCCTTCTTTTTCTCATTTCCCTCTGTCTTCCTCATACAAACAAAGGATTAAACTAGTTTTTTTTCAGTATATTAAATAAAAGAAAAAATACATAAAATGAAAGAATACATGAACAGGAATATTGAACGTTGGTAATGTCTTTCCTCGTCCACGCCGTGAGAGATGGAAGAGAGAGAAAGAAGGAACAAAAGGCAGGTATGAAGGAGGGAACCGAAATAGAAGAGAAGAGAGTGAAGGGTCACAGCGACTGATAAGAGCGAGAACAATGTCACCAAGACGACCTGATGTTGGTCAAGGTCACGCCGGAAGAGGTGACAAGTGCGAAGAGGGGTCAGGGGGATAGGAGGAAGGAGACGGGAAGGGAGGAGTGGAGGAAGGAAGGAGGAGAGGCGGAGGAAGAGGAGGAGGAGAGGAGTAGAAAGGAAATGGAAGAAGGGGAAGAAGAAGAAACAAAGGAAGGAAGAGGAGACGGATAATGATCAAATTAATATTGTTGTTCATTTATGTTATATTATTATTATTATTATTATTATTATACATATATTCATTAGACTTACACAGTCCTTTCGCACTCGAAAATCGGTTCTGTCCTCTTGATTTGATTCTTTGCAACAGCCGACCTTATCGGTTCCACTCTATTGTTTCCCATTAAATTCCACACCTGTCGTGTTTTTTGCGCCTCGCCTTAATGACACCTGAATGATTCCAAGGCGAGAGTGTCGTAGGAGCCGCCGCGAATTACCATGAGGGAGTCATGTGACGTCGGGCCCACATGGCGGATGTTCCCACCGTTATCAAGACAAATCAATAGCTGTAACATCAAGGCTCTTGCTCATGTCGGGGGCGTATGGGGGAAGCGCGGGACGGGGGGGCTTCGTTGACTTTGGGAGGGTGTTCGTGTTCAGGGTGGGTGCCGCTGGTGTTGGGGTTTGGGTGGTTGTTGTGGTTGGTGGGATTTTTTGCGTGTTGTGGGTGTGGGTGTTTGGTGGTGTATTGTTGTAGTTTTGGTGTGGGATGGGTGTGCTGGGGTTGTGGTTGTTTTTGCGTGTTGTGGGTGTGGGTGTTTGGTGGTGTATTGTTGTAGTTGGTTATTTTTTGTGGGGGTTTGTGTGGGTATTAGTGGGGTATGTTGTTGTAGTTCGTGTGTTTTTTTTGTGGGGGTTGTGGGTGCGGGTGTCTGGTGGTGTATTGTTAAAGCGTTGTGGTTTGATCTTTTTTTAATGGTTATGGTTGTGTGTTGTATTGTCATCGTTGATCGGGGTTGGTTGTGGCTCCTTGTTGCCGAGTCCAAGCGCCCCACCCCGAGGAACCTCGTGTTACATGGTGCAAGAATGTTGCACTTGTGTCATTCAACTCCCTGACCCCCGCCAGGATCCGCTCTGCCTCTGCCCCCCCCCCCCCACCTCCATCCGCACCTCTTCCTCAGATGAACTATCCCCTAGGTTACTCCTCCCCTCTCTTCTCCTCCCCTCCCTCCTCCCTCTAGACTACCTCTCTGCCCTCACTCTCTCCCTCCCCTCTACCCAGTCGCTCCTCTCTTGACGTGAGTTAAGAGTGAGTTTTTTCTCAAGGTAGAAGGTCTTTTGTGTGTTTTCTGTAGGGTTTTGGGAGTGGGTCGGGTGTGGTGCTTGGCCTTGGGTACCTGCGGGGGGAGGGAGGGAAGTGAGGACAGGAAGGTGAGGACAGGGAGGACAGGAGGGAGAAGGTGAGGAGAGGGAGAAGGTGAGGACAGGGAGAAGGTGAGGACAGGGAGAAGGTGAGGACAGGGAGAAGGTGAGGAGGGGGTGACAGGGAGACAGGGGAGAAGGTGAGGAGAAGGTGAGGACAGGTTAGGCAGTAGGAGAGGGAGAGAGAGACAAGTTGATATGCAGATAGGCAGGGAAGCAAGGATGATATGTAGATAAGCAGGCAGGCAGTCACACAGACAAGTAGTCAAATCGGGAAACAGAGTCAGGGACAAAAAATGGACGTAAGAAAGATTTTTAAAAGAGGTAAAAACTCATCATCACATCATAGGTAGTACATCTTGCTATGACCGAGCGAGTGAGCAAGATGGCCAGAAGACGCGAACAAAATAGAGACCGCTAGAAGGTCTTTGTTCCCAGTTACATCTAACGAGGAGGAATGGCTCAGCCTTTTGTCCAGTTGCACAGAACTTCCGCCAGACGTAAAGAAAGAGAGAAAGAAAGAAAGAAAAAAAAAAAGAAACGTCAAGCCAAAATTATTAGTTTCACCGATGTATAAGTGAAATCCATCGACCTATTAACAGCAGATAGAGAGTCTTTCAACAATGTCCATCCAGAGTTTGAGAGAGAGGGGGGGACAGACGAAAGGTGATGCTGCATCGAAGCGAAAAAGAGGAACAGAAGGAAGAACAAGACCGAGAAGGCCTGTTTTCCGGGGAGTGGGCGTGCGGGCGACGGGGCTGTCTCGCGTGTCCACGTGATATTAGGTGTCTGGCGGACGCGGGCGCTGGGGCGTGGGGGCGGGGTGGGGGTGGGGGTGGGGGTAGGAGGAAGATAGGGGAAGGGAATAGGCGAAGGGGAAAAAGGAATGGGGGAGGAGGTGGCGAGGGGAGAAGGCGGGGGGGGGGGGGGAGGAAGGAGTGGGCAGGTGGAGGGCATATGGAGAAAGGAGTTAGAGGTAGGGAAGTGGGGTAGAAGAGGAGAGTGGCAGGAGAGGGTGAGGACAGGGGGGAGAAGGGGGGGGGCAAGAAGGTAAAGGAAGGGAGAAGGAGAAACGTCAACTCGTTTGGATGCGCAATTAGAATTTTAGTTTTTGTCGAAAATTTAGAGAATTTATCTTTTAACTGATGGTTAAACCACCTCTCTCTCTCTCTTCTCTCCTCTTTCTCTCTTTCTCTTTCTCTCTTTCTCTCTTCTCTCTCTTTTCTTTCTCTTCTCTTTCTCTTTTCTCTTTCTCCTCTTCTCTCTCTCTCTCTCTCTTCTCTCTCTCTCTCTCTCTCTCTCTCTCTCTCTCTCTCTCTCTCTCTCTCTCTCTCTCTCTCTTTCTTTTTCTTTCTTTCTTTCTTCTCTTCTCTTCTCTCTTCTCTCTCTCTCTCTCTCTCTCTCTCTCTCTCTCTCTCTCTCTCTCTCCTCTCTCTCTCTCTCTCTCTCTCTCTCTCTCTCTCTCTCTCTCATATTGATTTGTGGACGTAATCTCTCTTTCTTCAAGGTATTTGTAAACGCGACCTTTCTTTTTTGTAACAAGACGTCGCGTGGAACAGTTAGCAAGAGGAGAGAGAGAGACAGCGTTGGCTCTTCGCGTTGTCGGGGCAAATGCGTTCGTTAAAAGGGCTTATTGCAGTTAGGGAGTGAATATTCTTCATTTCTTCCATTGGCGTTCTTCCCACTTCTCTTCCTCCGTTCCCTTCTTCTCTTGATTTGTTTCTCTTCCCTTTTACGTCCCTCTGATTTGTTCTGTTTCTTCTCATTTGCCATTTCCCCTCTCACTATTCTCTCCTTTTCTCTTCCTTTTTTTTAGTTCCTATCCCTTTGCCGTTCTCTTTCTTCTCCTGTTCCTTTCCCCTTCCTTATCATCTTTTCCTCGTTTCCTTCCCCAATAACTTCCTTATCAGCCGCCTTCCCCTTTCTCGTCCTCTTCCACGTGTTCAGACCTTTCCCTTTTCCAATTCCCTTGTCTCTCCCTCTATTCCCATCCCCTCCTTCCCAAATTCCCCTTCCCTCTTCTCCTTCCCATATTCCCCTTCCCTTCCCCTTCTCTCTTCTCCATCTGTTTCCCACTTTCCCTTCTCCTTCCCACTTCCCTCCCTCTTCTTCATCTCCTTCCCACTTCCCCCCTTTCCATTCTGTTCTCCTTCCTTCTTCCCCTTCCCTCTTCTTCATCTCCTTCCCACTTCCCCTTCCCTTCGCCTTCCCCTCACCCCCCCCTTCCCCAACTCCCCTCCCACACCCTCCACATATCATGGTGATGGTGTCAGATCGCGTTTCAGGGGGCGGGGGGGGGGACTTCGGTTTCATGGCTTCATAGGGTTTTTTAGTACCATTGCCCATCGACACCTTATAGTTTACTTTTTTTTTCTCTTTTATTGTAGTCTGCTTCGATATTTGTGATTTGTTTTCCTTGGTCCCTCCCTCCTTTCCCCCTTTTCCTTTTCTCCCCATCTCTCTCTCTCTCTCTCTCTCTCTCTCTCTCTCTCTCTCTCTCTCTCTCTCTCTCTCTCTCTCTCTCTCTCTCTCTCTCTCTCTCTCTCCTCTCGCTCGCTTGCTTTCCTCCTTCCCCGCCCTCTCCCTCTCTTTGCTTCCATAATTAAAACCAAGATCCCTCTCTCGCCTCTTCCGCGTGACGCTTGACACCCTCCATCATTTCCCGAGCCCGGGACATAAATAATAGGTGGAGCATTTCCGCCCCGGATATATTTTGCGCGCGGTGTTGGCACGCCGTTCGGTTTCTCAATCTCTGAAAAGATCAGAAGGGGATTCACATGCTCTCCCACGCGCTTGTGCACGCACTGCCCCGCGCGCCGCCGCAAGCACAGTGGCAGGCTCTTCCTCCGGACAGCTTGGAAGGTTAGAGCAAGAGAACTCCCCGCGGCAGCACCTTGATGCGTGACATGCTCCCAGCCTTGGCACCGCACCTTAGATGTAACACAGCCAGACATTTCGCCAGACACAACCAGACACTTGTCTAGACACGCGCTGACAATCACACTTGGCTAAACAAACAGCTTTGCATGCTGTTGGGCACGTGGTCAGAGGCTGGTTGGTAGGCTGTGGCAAGGCGGTGTACGTGTTGCCACTGTCATTCGTAAGTTCGTAAGTATGGCAAGACGTCTATTGGCAGAGGAGCCAACTCAGGACGGTAGTGACAACTGGCAAATATGACAGATATGTGACATGACAGGCAACCAACCACTTGTCACAAATATTCATATGGCGGTTTTAGTACAGTGAGACAAAACCAAGGCATTTTTAAACATATGATCCCTTCCTTTTTTTTTTTTTTTTTTTTTTTTTTTTTTTTGCATTTCCGCCAACGAAGTTATATGGCGTTGACGAGAGAAATTCTTCTCTCCATCTTTCCATCCTGTCTCTGTTTTATCTCTGCTTCTCTCGTCCCCCTTTCTGGCGCAGGGCAGCGAGGGGGGTAGTGTAATAGCTGTTGACGGATGGAAATGTGATCTGTGATATGCGAGCCTGACAGGGGACGCCAGTATGTACTGACTGATGCGTGTGTGTGTGTGTGTGTGTGGTGTGTGTGTGTGTGTGTGTGTGTGTGTGTGTGTGTGTGTGTGTGTTGGTGTGTGTGTGTGCGCGCGTGTGCGCGCGCGTGTGCGCCGTGTGTGTGCGTGGATGTATGTATATCTCTGTGTGCCTGCCAGACTGTTTGCATGCCTGCCTGTCTATCTGCCTGTGTGTCTGTCTGCTGTGTCTATGCCTGTGTTTTTGTGCTTTGTGTCAGTGTTTGTGTCTGCCTGTGTGCATCCGTGCATTCTTGCCTGTATTAACGTAATGCGTGGGAGCGTGCGACTCGAAGCCATCAGCGAATAACAGCAGCCGCTCCCACAAAGGCGAGTCAACTCCGAAGAAATAACGTTGCTGTGGAATTCTATATCTTACTTTCCTTAACTGATGAATGATTGGAAGAGGAGGAGGAAGAGAGGGGACAAATAAGAGAAAGGGGAAGAAGGGATAGAATTGACGAAAAATGATGGTGGTAATAAACTAAGAGGGAGAAGAATGCAAGGAGTATTGACACTGATGATACTGGTGCAAATGGTAGATTTAGAATGAGAGAAACGATGAATTAATGGGGATAATGATGAAATAAAGAAAATAGAAAATAGAGCCTTTTTGCTTTTTTCGGCCTCCCGCTCTTCCCATTTCTCAATTCCTCTTTGTTTATTTTTTATTTAAGTTGGTCTAGAATATTTTGTTGCAAGTGCCGTTGCAGGTAAATGTCAGCTCGGTTGCAACTATGACCGAGCTTTTTATGTATTTATTATTTTATTTTTTTTATATTTTGTTCATTGATTTTGTGTGTCTATATGTTTTTTTATGTTTTCTTCATTGATTTTGTTTATTTGTATGTTTGTTTACTTATATATTTGTGTATATTTTGTTTGTTTGTATGGTTATTATTTGTTTATTTACATAATTGTTTTTAAATTTGCATGTGTGATTGTTTATTTACTTATATGTATATTTGTTTATTTATATATATGTTTACTTATTTATTTTCATATATGTTTACGTGTTTATTTACATCAATTTACAGAAGTTTAGTTGTTTATTTATATTTTTTGTTAATTTGCATATTTGTTGATTTGCATAATTATTTGGTGATTTTGGTCAACACGGCATTGGTCACTCCACCAACGCCAAAACAGAAACAGGGGTCTTATTTGTTATTCTGTTTGTTCTGTTATATTCCATTCTGTTCTATTCTATTTTGTCCTCTTCTGTTCTGTTCTATTCTATTATTTTCTGTTTTGTTCTGTTTTATTCTGTTCTGTTCTATATATTCTATTCTGTTCTATTCTATTCTGTTCTATTCTATTCTGTTCTGTTTTGTGTTGTTCACTTTGTTGTGGAAAAGTGACAGGGGTTACGTCTCAGCAAATCGGTGAGTAGATGACGGATTAGGTGTGCGTGTG
>NW_020868803.1:302172-317172 GCF_003789085.1 Penaeus vannamei
TGACATTCTTCTTGTCTTTTTATATTCTTTTTTTATAGAATGACGTTGATATTACCTTCTTTGCATGATTTTTCCCATCTCGTCCAACTTTTGTCATGTGCATTGTTCTCACCGTTGTTTTTTTTTATTATTATTGTTTGTTTGTTTGTGATACTCAGCGCTTTGTTTCTCTCTTTTTTCGCAGCCAAGCTTAGAAATGAGAGGTTTTCATGCGGTGAAGTTTGTTTGTCATGCGTGATGTCATGCGTGTCAGCAGAGGGTCGGGTTTGTTACGTTGTGTTTTAAAGGGGAAGGAGGGAGGGAAGGAGGGAGGGAGGGAGGGAGGAGGGAGGGAAGGGAAGGGAAGGAAGGAAAGGAAGGAAGGAAGGATGGAAGGAGGGAGGGTGGGTGGGTGGGTGATTGGGTGGATGGTTGGGAGGGAAGGAAGGTGGAGGAGGGAAGGAAGGAAGGAAGAAGTGTTGGTGGGTGGATGGGTGGGTGGTTTGGAAGGGGCATGGAAGGAGGGGGGAAAGGGGGGGAGAAGGAAAGTGTAAAGGAGGAGGAGGGGTGATTAGGAGAGAGGAAAGGAGAGGGAGGAGGAAGGGAGGGCAGGTAAGGAAGGAGGGAGGGTGGGAGGAGGAAGGGAGGGGAAGAGAGAAGGGGGGAGGAAGGGAGGGAAAGAGATAAGAGAGGAGGAGGGAGGGAAGAGAGAAGAGAGGAGGAGGGAGGGGAAGAGAGAAGAGAAGAAAGAAGGGGAGAGAGAGAGAGAGAGAGAGAGGAGAGAGAGAGAGAGAGAGAGAGAGAGAGAGAGAGAGAGAGAGAGAGAGAGAGAGAGAGAGAGAGAGAGAGAGAGAGAGGGGGGGGGGGCGAGAGAGAGGGAGGGAGGAGGAAAAGAGAGAGAGAAAGGGGAAGAAGGAGGAAGAGAGAGAGAGAGAGAGCAGAAATCAAGCAAGCGAGCAAGAAAGAAAGGACAATAGGAAAAAGCGATTGCACAACTGCTTTAGCGGATCGGAGTGGAAAATGATGTCAGAAAGAGGCTTGTGACCGCAAGAGATCCCGAGAAACAGACAGACAGACAGTCAGAAGTTTTTGTTTTACGTTATAAGTAACATTACTCATATCGCGCGCGCGCACACACACACACCCTCGCACACACTCGCCCATGCACTCTCTCCCTCTCCTCTCCCTCTCCTTCTCCTTCTCCTTCTCCTTCTCCTTCTCCTTCTCCTTCTTCTCCTTCTCACTCTCACTCTCACCTCTCACTCTCTCTCACTCTCCCTCTCTCCCCCTCCCCCTCCCCCTCCCCCTCTCCCTCTCCCTCTCCCTCTCCCCCCCCACACACGTACGTACGTACGTGTACATACACGTACACGAACACAGCTATGTAAGTTACAATTATATCACGGGTTGCAGTGGCGTTCCTCACGGGGGAATGATGGTAAGGTGAATGTATGTGTAGCTCTGACCCCTGTGGTAATGGCGGGGTCACCCACCCACGCACAGGGTTGTGGGCGTGCGGAGGGCGCTAATGGGCGGGGTGCGTCGCCATGGGAAGAGGGGAGAGCATTATGGAGATGGAGAGTGTTTTCAAGGGGAGGAAGGGAGAGGGAGGAACCAAAGTGGAGGGAGGGAGGGAAGAGGGGTGGAAGAGGAGGGGAACGAAGAGTGAAATACAGCGGAGGAGGCATAACACCACACACACACACACACACGCACACGCACACACACACACACACACACACACACACACACACACACACCACACACACACACACACACACACACACACACACACACACACACACACACACACACACACACACACACACACACACACACACACACACACACACACACACACACACACACACACACGAAAGTATAAATATACTAAGAGAAAATAATAATATTAGAAGGACAAGGGAATAAACGAACGGAAAAGACAAAGAGGCAACGAAAAGGGAGAAAGGAGAACAAGAGAACGAAGAAAAAAAAGAAACAAACAGACAAGTTGAAAAAAATCAGTCTCTTCTGTGTTCGCTCTCCCTTTGAAGAAACAGGTCAAGACACGTTGAGGGGAAAAATCTATATTTTCCTCGCCAGAAAGGGCTTTGATCTTGCAATTGCGTATGATTTTCCCTCTTTTCGTCCGAGAGAATTCGCGAAGGGGGAATGTCCTCGGGGTTTCTTGTCTCTCTCTCTTATTATTATTTCTCCTTCTCCTTTCTTTATCACTCGTTCTCCTCGATGCCTTTTTCTTGTCCCGTATGTATTGTTATTGTTGATGGTGTTATTATTAGTGTTGTTGTTATTACATGTATATTATTGTTTTTGTTGTTTTGATCATAACAGATAATAGTGATAGTAGTAATCAAGATGGTAATAATAATAGTAATAGTAATAATGATAGTGATTATGTTAATAATAATGGTTATAATTATTATTATCGTTGCCTTTTCATCGCCTCGCCTCAGCTCGCCTCGCCTCGCCTCGCCTCGTACCTCCTGACCTCCGAGCGAAAGCTTTAGGCGGGGCTTCTAGAGGAGATCGGGTCGCAGAGAATACGCCCACAAGCAAATACCCGAGTAGAAGGCGGCCAGTTCATTAATCAAATCATCTATCGTTTCGGTTCACGGAAATCGAGCAAAATGACAGGCGGCGACGAGCGGCGGGTGGGGCGCGGCGGTGCGGTCGGCGGGCGGGCGGGCGGGGGCGGACTGCCAGATCCTGTCGGTGTGGGTGCGGCCAACGGTGGGAGACGCGTCGCCGGCCTGTGCTCTCTGCGGCGCTTGTTGTTGTTGGTTGCTGTGGTTGTTGCGGCGCTGCGTTGGCTGTTGTGGTGTGTCTTGTTACTGGGGACTTTGGGTGGCTGGTTGTGACTTGGTTTGCTGTGGTGGGTGGGGTTAGGGGGCGTGTTGTTGCTGCGAGGGCGGAGAGGGTATGGTCTGTATTTTTCTGTGGTGATTGGTGGTGCGTGTGTTTCTGTCGGGGTTGGGAGGTTATGATGTGCATTTTTTTTTTATAGATGTTGTTTTCGTGATGTTGTATGCTACAGTGACATGTAATTTGAGGTCGTTGATTTTTTTTTTTATTTATCTCTCGAAGTTGGCTGCGGGTGAGCCGACGGTGACCTGTTTTGTTTTGGATCAGTTTTGGATTTGTTTTGAGGGGCTCGGTTTGAGAGAGAGAGAGAAGAGAGAGAGAGAAGAGAGAGAGAGAGAGAGAGAGATGAGAGAGAGAGGAGAGAGAGAGAAGAGAAGAGAGAGAGAGACAGAGGAGATGAGAGAGACAGAGGAGAAAGAGAGACAGACAGAGGAGAAAAGAGAACATAGAGAGAAAGAAAGACATAGAGAGAGAGAGAGAGAGACAGAGACAGAGACAGAGACAGAGACAGGGAGAGAGACAGAGAGAGAGAGGGAGGGAGGAGAGAAAGATATATAATGTTCAGTGATGTCTTTAATGATTACACCTTGGCAGATTTTGATGTTTTCGTTTGCTTTCCCTGAAGCACACCCCTCCGCTTGTAATTAGCTATAAAAAAAATCATGTTGCAAATATCACGATCTTCTACATGTAAGTGTGGGCATATACTGAACTCTGAAAAGATGAATATCATAAAAAAAAAATAGCTTACAGATTAGCATGGACGGATTACGGTTTTAAAAGCATGTATTTTGAATATCCATATGAGCCTTATAGATAGTGAGACTTAGTGATAGTGTGTTGCTAGTGTAAAGAGAGCGCCAATCACGCCCTTGATATAGTGACTACGAATCGGTGCACCACACTGCACTCGATACTATCACACTGTTACCTATTAAACTCCTAATGGCATGGCAGGGTATGTCGGGCACTCGCTATACCCTCTTAGCGACGGGGCATGGCATGACTAGCCAACATGACAAAGCCTTCTCCCGGTCGATGACAAGTGTCAGCCGCGGGTTCTCCTTCTGTGGGCGAGATGCCTGTTCAGTCGTGACGTTTGCAATATTTTTTTTTTTTTTTTTAGTTTTTGATGTTCAGAAGAATGAGAGAGAGAGAGAGGGGAGAGAGAGAGAGCCAGAGAGAGATGGAAGAGGCGGTTGTGTCTGGCTTGGACGTCGTCGAAGGGTGCGAGGAGACGAGACGGAATTAAAAATGAAATTGAAAAGAAAAGAAAAAAAGCAATGGCGTTTTCTCTTCTGTTTTCATCTTGTCTCTGGGAGTATTTCATCCGGTGTCTTATCGTCTCTCCGAGCGCGGTTTGGCTGAGGGCCCGATGCGGCTCCCTCGCGGACGCTGCCTCGATGACCAAAACGTATCGTGGGAGAGGAGGAGGGAGAGAGAGAGGGGGATAGAAAAAAGGGGAAAAGGAGGAAAAGATGGAGAGAGGAGATGAGATGGAGGGAGGGAAGGAGGAAGGATGAGAGGGAGGAGGAAGGAACGGAGAGGCAAAGGAAAGGAAGGAGGGAACGGAGAGATGAAACAGGAGAGAGAGGCGGGGAGGAGGGAGGGAGGGAGAGGGAAGGAGTGAGCGAGGCAGTGACGCAATCCTCGGACACTCGTTCGCGCGGCCGGGTGATCGTGCCAGCTTGCCTGAGGTGACTAGGCACTAGCGGGGAGGCGGGGGGGAGGGCGGGGGGAGGGGTTAAGGGAGGGGGGAGGGAGGGGTTAAGGAGGGGAGGGAAGGGTAAAGGGAGGCGGGGGAGGGAGGGGTTAAGGAGGGGGGAGGGGTTAAGGGAGGCGGGAGGGAGGAGTTAAGGGAGGCGGGAGGGAGGGGTTAAGGGAGGTGGGGATTGGATGCATTGACAGGAGAAGGGAGAGGGAAGGGTGGGCAAGGTTTATAGGATTTGGAGGTAAGGGAAGGGGAAGAAAGGAGGAAGAGAGGGAGAAGAAGAGAAGTAAGGAGGAGGAGGAAAGAAGCGAAATAGGTGTCATCATATATTTTTTAATCCTAAAGAAAAACTGATAGATTGCAGGTGATTTTTTCCTGTTATACTTATTTATGTTGATGATGTCATACAAGGAAAGATTTGAAGGGACTACTGAGGATATTTCTCTCTTTTCCTCCCCCCTTTCTCTCTCTCTCTCTCTCTCTCTCTCTCTCTCTCTCTCTCTCTCTCTCTCTCTCTCTCTCTCTCTCTCTCTCTCTCTCTCTCTCTCTCTCTCTCCCTTCTCTCTCTCTCTCTCCTCCCTCTCTCCCTCTCCCTCTCCCTCTCCTCTCTCTCCCTCTCCCTCTCCCTCCCTCTCCCCCCCTCCCCCTCCCTCCCTCCCTCCCTCCCCTCCCTCCCTCCCCCTTCCTCCCTCCTTCCTCCCTCCCTCCCCTCCTCCCTCCTCCCTCCTCCTCCCTCCCTCCCTTCCTCCTCCTCTCCCTCCCTCTTCCTCCCCCTCCTCCCTCCCCCTTCCTCCCTTCCTCCATCCAGCGAATATGTTTTGCACGAATATTCAGGTGTGGCTGAACACGTAAGCGAGAGATCGGATAAGGATTATAGGATTAGAAAAAATCCTATTGCACGTATCAATATATATATATATATATATTTATGCATTTACAAATCATGCATGGTGTTTGATCCAGCTCATTGCAGAATGAAGTTGCAATTCGCGATATTTTTTTTTTTCTTATAACTTTTCCTTCATATTTTTTCATATGAGTATCGGCGTGTCCCCCCCCCTCTCCCCCTCCCCCTCCCCCTTACAGTATTGAATCTCATCCTTCTTGAATAAATTTTTGATATATAGGTGTGTTGTGTTTTACTTCGTTGAAGATCTTTTTTATTTTGTTTGTTTATTAATGTTGTTTCTCTTATCATTGTTATTATTATTGTTGATGATATTGTATATATTTATTATTATTATTATTATTATTATTATCTCTCTCTCTCTCTCTCTCTCTCTCTCTCCTCTCTCTCTCTCTCTCTCTCTCTCTCTCTCTCTCTCTCTCTCTCTCTCTCTCTCTCTCTCTCTCTCTCTCTCTCCCCCCTTTCCCTCTTTCCCGCTCCCTCCTCTCTCTCTCCTCTCCCTCTTCCTCTCTCCTCTCTCTCCCCCTCCCTCTTCCTGTCTCCTTCCCTCATCCTCTCTCTCTCCCTTCCTCTTTCCTCTCTCTTCTCTCCCTCTCTCTCTCTCTTCCCTCCCTCTCTCTCTTCCCCCCCTTTTTTCCTCTCTGTGTGTTTCTTTGTTTGTCTGCCTTTTCTGTGTACACATCTATATGCATATGTGTGTACAAGTATGTATGAATGTATGTATGTATGCATGTACACATATATGATTCTTGTAAGTGTGATAAAACCAATGCACGACAGTTCAGCATAACATGCACCCTTTAACCTCATCTCCGCTCTCGTGCTCACCACAAGGGTTTACTAGACTTGGATGCATCATCTGATATTTTGAGACATTTAACTCTTAACAAGGAGTCAACTGGCGCGGCTCTGCCCAATTAAACTCAATGAGCACAAAAAATAAACAATCACTTGCTTCGCTGTCTCGGTCTTGTTGTTTCGTTCTCGGAGGTTCGATACTGCTTCGTTCTCGGATCTTGGGGTTCTCATTCTACTTATTTTCAGTTTATTATTGTTTCTTATTGCTATTATTATTGTTGTTATTGCTGTTGCTATCTTGACTATCATTATTGTTGTTGTTATTATTGCTGTTATTATTGTTATTATTATTATTTTTACTACTACTACTGCTACTAGTAGTAGTAGTATTGATATCATTGTCATCATTGTCATCATTATCATCATTATTATCATTATTATCATTATTATCATTATTATCATTATTATCATTATTATCAGACATGCGCCACATACTGTACGAACACACGTAACGTCACATTAGAGAGCTCTAGATCGAAAAGCATAACTCTAAATAACGATAGTAAGAGTAACAACACCTCTAGCATCACCAGCACCATCGGCAACAACAGCAATACCAACCTGCACTCACCACCACACAAAACAGCAGCAACAACACTAACAATACCACCCACTGCCATTAACAGCTCACTACCACCAGCACCACCAACAACTATGACAACACCACCACCACATCCCCATAACTACCACCACCACATCCACCATAACTACCACCACACAAACACCACCACACATACCACTACCACAACCACCATAACTACCACCAACACCACCATATCAACCCCACACCATAACTACCACCACCATAACTACTACCACATCCATAACCACTACCACATCCATAACCACACCACAGCCACCATAACAACCACGCAACCACCACCATAACTACCAACCACCACCACCACCACCATAACTACCACCACACCCACCATAACAACCACCACCACACCATAACTACCACCACCATTCTCCCCCCTTCACTCAGCCCCTTCTCCCTCCTCCCGCAGTGTGTTGTCGGTCCCCGAGATCAGTCAGTACGTGGAAGGTGCTTGGCGATGCATTTGCGACAACTACACGTGGCTGCTGCACCTGCGCCGCGTCCAGCCCGCCTTGGTGAGTCTTGTGTTTTTTGCTTGTTTGTGTGTTTTTGGGTTTTACCGTTTTCTTTGTGTATTGTTTTTTGATGTTTGTTTTTCTTCATAGACTAGTTATTATTGTTTTCTCTCGAGATGTTTTTTTTTGTATTTTTCAGTGATTATCGTTTTTTTGTTTTGTTTTTGTTGATTATCTTAATTTGATTCTTGTCATTTCCTTCATTTTTATTTTCATATCCATCATTTCTCCAGCTTACCATCTTGGTTATTTCTCGTCATTTTCTTCATTTTCATTTTCTTTATAATCGTCATTTCCTCCTTCGTTTTCCATTTTCATTTTCTTTCTGATCAGTTTCCTCTCCTTCGTCATCATCTTTTCTTCTTCCGTTCCTTTTTGCTTGGGGATCAGCTGGCCTCAGGGGGGAAGGAGGGGGGGCTGGAGGGGGATTACGTGGCTTTGGTCATGTTGATTCGTGTTTACTTCTCTTTTTGTTTTTGTTTTGTTTATTTTACTGGTTTGTCTTTCGGTAATATTTTTGTTTTCTGGTATTTTTGCTCTTCTCTTTTTTTTCCATGTGTCGTTTCTTATCTTCTACTTGCGTTTTTTAACCTTGTGTCTTGATTTCTTTCCTTTCTCCTATTTTTATTGTTGTTGTTATTGTTATTATTATCACTACTACTACTGTTACTGCTGCTGCTACTACTACTACTACTACTACTACTACTTGTCCTCGCCTTCGTCTTCTCCTAGCATTTCTTCCAATTTATACTTCATATACTTTTCTTTCTCTTCTTTCGCCATCCTCGCAAGTCGCATGCTTCTTCGTCCTCTTCTCTCATTCTCCTTTATCTTTCTGCCTCTTCCTCGACATCCGCAGTGTTTATCCACTAAAATGTTTGTCTTCGTGGGTATCACTGTCCTCAGGGGAGGGGATGGCAACACTGCTTTCTCTTGAAATATTAATGTCTCTTTCCACGCCCCCTCCCCCCCTGACCCCCCCCCCCTGGTGCTTTCGTTCTCCATCCTCTCCTCTCCCCCCCTTCCCCTCCCTGCACTACCTCCCTTACCTCCCCCATGCACTCGCGGAGGGAGGGTGGGGGGGGGGGGAGGCAGTGGTATTTTGCTTGTGTTGTTTTGTTGTTGAGGTTGGCTTTGTTGTGATTTGTCGTAGTTATTTTGGGGGAGCTGCCTTTTGTTGTTTTGCTTTTGTTTTTGTTGTATTTCTTGTAGGTGTTTTTGTATTTTTTTATTTTGTATTTTTTTTATTTTTTTATCCCTTGGTAAGTTGTATGTTGTATTTATTTGTCTTGCGATCTATTTTTGTAGCTTTGTGATATTTTGTATTTTTTTGCGTTCTTGTTCTCTTATATTTTGAATTATTGCTCTTATAGCCTTATTGCCATGTTGCTGTATTCTGTATATGTTTATTTTTATTTATTTATTTACGTATCTTGTTCTCGCCGTCGTATTGCATTCGGCTTTTGTTTATGAGTCGATGACATTCCTTATCTAGCTTAGCTTCCTCTCTAAGCTTCCTTTGACACTTTCGAGACAGATGACGCCATCAAAAATAGATTACAGTGAAGGAGTGAATTCCTGAACCCGCATATTTTTCTTCCATTTGTAGCGAGACGCGGATTGACGCGTATAATCTAAAGAAGTTTAAGCCAAAGCGGTTGTTTATCTGTAGCGTGCCAGAGGGGATGGGGCGTCCTCGTTCTCTGTGAGGAAGGTACACCAAATAAAATAAAGAAGAAGTTGGCAACTCGTAAGTGCGAGACACGTGGTAGTGTTGACATCGTCTCCTGGAGCACGTGCCAATGTTGACGTTCGCTATCGCTGGGCGAGGAACCGGGGTGTGTGTGTTGACTGGCTTTGCTTATGGGTCCGGCGGATAATTATTGGGTCACTGTATTTTGAGTGTGTTTTTGTGATTGTTCTCGGTGTATCTTTTTTGTTTTTTTTTTAAATTTTTTTTCGTGTGTTTATTTATTTATTTACAGACATACTTGCTTTTATTCAAGAGCAAGTATGTCCTTTTGCGATAGTTCTCGGTGTATTTTTGGTTTTAATCGCTTCAGGTGTTTATTCAGTACTTTTGTAATGTGTGTTTTTAATCGAAAAGTAAATTTGTGTTTTTTTTGTGATTGTTCTCAATTTTTAGTACTTTGAAAAGATAACTTTTTTATTCGTACACTTTTTTTTTTTACAAGTTGCCTGCTTTAAGAAGTTTTAAGTTGCGTTATAACTGTATGTGAATATGAGCATGTTTCTTCTTTAAGACTTTCGGCTCAAACACGTTGGCATTTAAGAGATGTTAGAAGTACCTCGTATGTAATGTACCTAATCGTAAACATGCAAATGATGTATTAAATGCTTGTCAAATAGTTTAGCTTTAACATACATCGACCCGGAAGAGAGAGAGAGAGAGAGCGAGAGAGGGAGAGAAAGAGAAGAGAGAGAGAGCAGAGAGAGAGATAGGAGAAGGAAAAGAAAGGAGAAAGGGAGAGGAGAGAAAGAGAGAATAAAAAGAAAGAAAGGAAGAAGGAGAGAGCGAAAGAGGGACAGATGCAGAAAGAGAAATAGACATGCGACTCCAATCTCCCCCAGATGTTCATCCCCGGCCGGCTTGCCTGTCACCGCTTCCGTCGTCTCTGAACTCGGCTTTGAGTTTCGCTTCCTTATAAGGCGAGGCGCGGAGCTCCACCCTCGTGTGCGCTCGGTAGGCGGCGGGGGCCGTTGCGCGGGCGGGCCCTTGTCGCTGTGCTTGGCGTCGTCGGCGCGTCGTCGTTGTTGTCGTCGTCGTTGTTGTTGTTGTTTGTTGTTTTTGTTTGTTGTTGTTGTTGTTGTTGTTGTTGTTGTTGTTGTTGTTGTTGTTGTTTTTGTTTTTGTTGTTGCTATTGTTGTTGTCGTCGTTGTCGTTGTTGTTTTGTGCTCCTGCGTCTGTTTTTTTTAATTCCTTTTAATTGTTCGTTTCATTTCCTCTTGTTATGTCCTTTTCCAACTTTTCATTATTATTGATATCTTTAATGTCATTGCTCGTCTGTCACTTCTGTTTCTCTTCTCTTTCTCCCTCCCTCCCTGCCTCCCCCCAACTCTCTCTCTTCTCTCTCTCTCTCTCTCTCTCTCTCTCTCTCTCTCTCTCTCTCTCTCTCTCTCTCTCTCTCTCTCTCTCTCTCTCTCTCTCTCTTCTCTCTCTCCCTCCCTCCCTTCCCTCCCTCTCCTCTCCTGCTTCCTCTTCCCTCCTCCATTTCCTCACTCCCTTCCTTCCTTCCCTTTCTCCCCCTCACTTCCACCCACACTTCCTTCTCCCTCTCCTTCCACCTACCTGCACCTCCCCACCGTCCCTCCCCTCCCCCCTCCCCTCCCTCTCCCCTCCCCTCTCCCCCTCCCCCTCCCTCCGCATTCCTTGCCCAGCACCCACGCCCATATCCACTCTGCCGCCTGTCGCTCCCGTCCCCATTCTTATTATGATGTATGTAATTTTCCCAACAACTATTCCTCTTCTCATTTTCGCATTTTTACTTTTTATTTTTTTTTGTTTTTTCGTTTGGATATTTGAAGATGACGTCCCTGTCGGTTTCGGTTTATTTGGATGTCAGCGCTGGTATTCCGTCGCATTTCGCTGTATGTTCGGTCTGTCGGCCTGTCGTCTCCTGGATTCTTTTCATAGGGGTGGGGGAAGCAGGCAAGGGTCGTAGGGTGGGGAAACAGGCAGGGGATCGGTAGGGGTGGGGAAGCAGGCAGGGAGTAGGGGGTCAGGGATAGGGGGTGGGGGAAGCAGGCAGGGATGGGTAGGGGTGGGGGAAGCAGGCAGGGGATCGTAGGGTGGGGGAAGCAGGCAGAGGAGCGGTAGGGGTGGGGGAAGCAGGCAGGGGAATCGGTCAGGGGTGGGGGAAGGCAAGCAGGGGGATCGTAGGGTGGGGGAAGCAGGCAGGGGATGGTAGGGGTGGGGGAAGCAGGCACAGGGGATCGGTAGGGGTGGGGAAGCAGGCAGGGGATCGGTAGGGGGTGGGGAAGCAGCAGGGATCGTAAGGAGGGTGGGGGGGAGCAGGCAGGGGCGGTAAGGGTGGGGGAAGCAGCAGGGGATTCGGTAGGAGTGGGGGAAGCAGGCAGGGGGATCGGTAGGGGTGGGGGAAGCAGAACAAGGATCGGTAGGGGTGGGGGAAGGACAGAGGGGGTAGGGGTGGTGGGAGGTGGGGCAGAGCAGAGATCGGTAGGAGGGGTGGGGGAAGCCTGGTAGGGGTGGGGGAGGGGATCGGTAAGGGGTGGGCGAAGCAGCAGAGGGTCGGGTAGGGGTGGGGGAGCTAGCAAGGGGTCGGTAAAGGGTCGGGGGTAAAGCAGGCAGGGGATCGGTAGGGGTGGGGGTGCAAAGGCAAGGGTCCGGTAGGTGGGGGAAGCAGGCAGGGGTCGTAGGGGGTGGGGGGAAGTGAGCAGGGGATCGTGGGGTGGGGGAAGCAGGCAGGGATCCGTAGGGGTGGGGATCAACAGGGGATCCGTAGGGGTGGGGGAATCAAAGCAGGGGGGGGCGTAAGGGGTGGGGGAAAGCAGGCATAGGAATGCGGTAGGGGTAGGGGGAAGAAGGCAGAGGCGAAGATCCGTAGGGGTGGGGGAAGCATCCGGGAAATTGGTAGGGGTGGGGGAAGCAGGCAGGGGATCGGTAGGGGTGGGGGAAGCAAGCAGGGGTCGGTAAGGGTGGGGGGATAGCAGGCAGGGGCTCGGTAGGGTGGGGGAAGGCAGGCTAGGATCGGTAGGCGGTGAAAGGCGGTGTTGTACAGTGGGGATGGTTAGGGGTTTGGAGGGGTGGGGGACAGGGGGGGGTCGGAAGTTGGATCAGGGGATCAGCAGGCAAGGGGGTCGGTAGGGGTGGGGAAGCAGGCGGGAATAGGAGGGGTAGGGGTGGGGGAAGAAGGCAGGGGATCCGTAGGGGTGGGGGAAGCAGTCAGGGGATTGGTAGGAGGTGGGGGAAGCAGGCAGGGGTCGGTAGGGGTGGGGGAAGCAGGCAGGGGATCGTAAAGGGGTGGGGGAAAGCAAGCAGGGGATCGGTAGGGTGGGGGAAGCAGGCAGGGGTCGGTAGGGGTGGGGGAAGCAGGCAGGGGAATCGGTAGGGGTGGGGGAAGCAGCAGGGGATTGGTAGAGGGTGGGGGAAGCAGGCAGGGGATCGGTAGGGGTGGGGGAAGCAGCGGGGGAGGTAAGGGTGGGGGAGCAGGCAGGGGATCGGTAGAGGGGTGGGGGGAAGGAGGCATAGGGACGGTAGGGGTGGGGGAAGACGGGCGGGGATACGTAGGGGTGGGGGAGCAGGCAGGGGATTGGTAGGGAGGGAAGCAAAGCAGGGGGTCGGGCTTGGTGGGGGAAGCAAGCAGGGGATCGGTAAGGGTGGGGGGAAGCAGGCTCCGGTGGGGGAAGCAGGCTAGGGGTGGGGGAAAAGGCAGGAGGGGACTAGGCAGGGGATGGTCCTGGGGGAAGCAGCAGGGGATCCAGGGTGGGGATAGGGGTGTGCGGTGGAGAGCGAGTTTGTAAAGTTGATTGTGACGCGGGTCCCTCGGTCTGCGCTTGATTGTACGTGGGTTGTTGGAGGGGTGGGGGGGAGGGGGGGGAGGGAGGTGCAAGTGGATCAGTTACGCGTGTGAAGGGAAAGGCAGGCAGGAAGAGAGGAGAGACGAGAGAGGGAGAGAGAGAGATGAGAGAGCGGAGAGAGAGAGAGAGTGGGAGAGGGGGGGGGGGGGGGGGCGGGGTAGAAGGAGAGGGAGATGGGTGACGCGGGGGGAGAGAACAATTGCTTTCTGTTATCCTCTTACTGCATTCTTTCCCATATGCGGGGGCAAGGCACATTTTAGTTACCATATCCAGGCGCGCGGAGAAAGTACCACTTGAAGAGGCTTAGGGTGGGGGGGAGGGGAGGGTGGAGAGGGAGTTTGTGGGGCTTTCACTCTCCAGAAGGTGACGACGGGGTTGACTTGTGCAACACTCCTCTCTCTCCTCATCCCCTCGTGCCTCTCCCTCCTCATCCCCCCTCTTTACACCCCTTTCTCCCTTTTTTCCCCTCTTTACACCCCCCCCTTTTTCCCCTCTTTACACCCCCTCCCTTTTCCCCTCTCACACACCACCCTCTTCTTCCCTACTGCATCCTGCTTCCCTTACCCCCTCCTCTGCATCCCTTAGCTCTCCCTTTCCCCTTACATCTCCTCTCCTCCTCCCTTTTCCCCCAGCTGTGTGTCCCCTTCTTCCCCTTTCCCCCATGTCTTTCCACCTACAACTATTTTCCTCTGTTTTTCCCCCCATGTACCCTTTTCCCCCATGACTCCTTTCCCCTCCCCCTTCACCCTTTCCCCTCCCAATGCATTCTCCCCGCTCCCCCCCCTTTTCCCAGCTGGTGTCTCGATCCATCTTCCCTCATTTGGTTGCCTTGTGAAGCAGGTGCGTTGAGGTGTGGGGTTGGGCGGGGGAGGGGGAGGGGGGATAGATGGGTCCTGTTCTCTCCCTTATGATGGGTTTTCCCTTGTGGCTCTCTCTTTCTTTTTTATTTTCTTTGTATATGTTTCTTTCTCTTTTTCTTTGTATATGTTTCTTTCTCTTTTTTTTTTGTATATGTTCTTTCTCTCTTTTTCTTTGTATATGTTTCTTTCTCTTTTTTCTGTATATGTTCTTTCTCTTTTTTTTTGTATATGTTTCTTTCTCTTTTTTCTTTGTATATGTTTTCTTTCTCTCTTTCTCTCTTCTCTCTCTCTCTCTCTCTCTCTCTCTCTCTCTCTCTCTCTCTTCTCTCTCTCTCTCTCTCTCTCTCTCTCTCTCTCTCTCTCTCTCTCTCTCTCTCTCTCTCTCTCTCTCTCTCTCTCTCTCTCTCTCTATCTATCTATCTATCTATCTATCTCTATCTCTCTTCTTTTCCTTATGATTGTAAATAACGTCTCTTGGGTAGAGCCTGTCTAGTAGTTGAAAATATATCAATTTAGATGTTTTTGTATTATTATAGTTTCTTCTTTGATTTGTTGTGGCTGTTGGGGTTGACCTCTCCATCTTGTTTATCTGGTCTCCTTTTTCCCCAATCTTCGTCGTTCTCCCACCCATTCTCGCTGTCGTTTTCTCCCTCCCTCCTTTCCCACCCTCCCTTGCATCTTCCAGCCCCCCCTCCCCCCCCCCTCCCCCCTCCCCGATCTCATCCCCGAATCCCATCTCTTCCCGATTATCCGGAATGATTAGACAGGATGCGATGATTGGATGGCCCGGGCGACGTCGGGCTTAACGTGGATTTCGGCTTGGTTGGCGTGGGGGAGGTATCCTCTTTGTCTTTCTCTTTCTCTTTCTCTTTTTTTTATTTTATTTTTATTTTTATTTTTATATTATGTTAATTTTTTTCTTTTATCTCTTTTTCTTTCTCCCTTTCTTTCTTTCTTTCTAGGTCTCTAGTGTTTCTCTTTCTTTTTCTTTTTGTTTTATTTTTATTTTTATCGTTCTATCTCTCTTTCTTTCTTTCTAGCTCTGTAGCTTCTTCCTTCTTCTGTTTCCCTTCCTCCTTCCTTCTTCTGTTTCCCTTCCTCCTTCCAGCTTCGTTTCATTCGTCACT
>NW_020868803.1:322172-329672 GCF_003789085.1 Penaeus vannamei
TTAACAATAATGACAGTGCTGATGATGGTGATAGTCTGATATAAACAAAAATGCCAATGCTAATTCTCACAAAAAAATATAATGCCAACGATGACGATTAAAACAACGACAGTGGCAATACAGAATACATTTTCACCCTTATTCCCCATTAGCGCAAAGGACACGGGACTACGCCTCATCCCCAATCCCCAGTCCCTAATCCCCAACACGGTAACGGGGGATTTCTGTCTCTTTTCTTTTCTTTTTCCTCTCTTTTCGTATCCAACAACTCCTCCGTTCTTTAATCCCTGTCCGCCTGTACTGGGTCACGTCTCTGCGGGTCCTGGGTCATCTCTGGGCTATTTTCCTCCTCTTCTTCTTGTGCTTTTCTTCTTCTACTCCTTCTTCTTTTTCTTTTCTTCTTCTCCTTCTTCTTCTTCTTCTTCTTCTTCTTCTTTTTCTTCTTTTTCTTTTCTTCTTCTTCTTTCTTTTCTTTCTTCTTCTTTCTTCTTCTCCTTCTTCTTCTCTCTCCTCTTCTTTTCTTCTTCTTCTTCTTCTTCTTTTCTTCTTTTTTCTTCTTCTTCTTCTTCTTCTTCTTCTTCTTTTCTTTCTTCTCTCTTCTTCTTCTTTCTTCTTCTTCTTCTTTTCTTCTTCTCTCTCTCCTCCTCTTTATGGTGGCGTTTGTTTACTTTGCGATATTGGGAGGGCTTGTGGGTAGGGTAGGTATGGTGAGGGAGGGGTGGTGTGCGTAGGGGGGAGGGAGGGTGGTGTAGGTAGGGGGGAGGGAGGGATGACCTGTCTAACCTGCTTGGCCGAGGATATCGATTATGGTCCTATGATCACTCTCCTTCCTTCTGTCTCCTTTTTTTCCTTTCTCTTTCTTTTTCTTTCTCCCCTATTAACCTCATTCTCTGCCCTTCTTCCTCCGTTCCTCTGTCTCCTTGCTCGTCGTCCTTCCTCTTTTTTTTACTCCATGATCATCATCATGATCGTCGTCGTCGTCCTCGTCGTCGTCGTCGTCGTCGTCATCATCGTCATCATCGTCATCCAATCATCATCATCATCATCATCATCATCATCCATCATCATCATCATCATCATCATCATCATCTATCTCTATCTCGCATTCTTCCCCCTCTCAACCTCTATTGCTTTCTTTCCCTTCATTCGTCCTCCTTTCTCCCCTCATCCCACCTCTCTCCATTTGCTCCTCCTCTCTCTCCCCTTTCTTTCACCTCTCCCTCCCTCCCTCCCTCCCTCCCTCCCTCCCTCCCTCCCTCCCTCTCCCATGCCTGACCGTTGCCAAGTTAGTCCCCTGGGTGCTATGATGAGGTGCTAGGTTATCCTCCTGCGCGTTTATGACTGTTAATTTCACGTGACTAGGAGGAGAAGGAGAGAGAGAAGGAGAGAAGGATGGAAGGAGGGGGAGGGAGAGGGGAGAGGGAGGGAGGGGAGGAAAAGGGGAGAGGGAGGGAGGGAAGGAAGGAAGGAGGAAGGGAGGGAGGAAGAAGGAGGAGAGGAGAGAAAGGAGAAGGAGAGAAGGAGGAGGGAGGGAGGGAGAGAGGAGAGAGGAGGGAGGGAGGGAGGAGGGAGAGGGGTTGGATGGGTGAGGGGAGGGTGAGGAGGGATGGATGGTGAGAGGGAGGAAGATTTTAGCGTTTTTCGAATGTCGTAGAATGGTTGCTGTTGGGTATCTTGTCGTGCTTGCTGTGCTGATTTGTTTATTCATTGTTTGTTTTTGTTGCAGTCTTTATTGTAAATTTATTTATTTATTTATTTTTTCTTTTATTTATAGTCTTGATGTTGCGGTGGCTGGGACATGAATATGAATCTAGTCGTGTCATAACAGTTAAAAATCCTTTAATATTGGTATGCAGGAGCTGGAAAGATTAGCGGATTGTCACAAAAGTCTATTTGATACCTAAAGGGGAAAAAGGAATTCTCTGCTAATGGGAGAGATATTGAGAAGATTCCGGAATCGGTCGACTGGAACGGTGCCAGACGGACCTCATGACAGTGCCAGACTAACCTCCTGACGCCGGTCCAAAGCTGCTGACCTTCGCTGTCTCATGGAAGGTCGGTCCGTACCCTCCGAGGAATGGCCCAAATTAAAAAGGATAAAGGTCCGAAATCGTGGGTCATGGGATAAGTTATGTGTGAGGGTGGAAGACAATAAAGAAGGGAAAGTAAAGAAAAAAAAAGATGAAGGTGTTTGGTGGAGTAGGGCGGGGGGGGGGGGGAAGGGCAGACGGCGGAGCGACCATGTTGTTTTGGAAGATAGTTTTAACGAATTTGCGTATTTTGTGTCGCTTTTAAGGTGATGTCTTTGAGAGTTGGGAAGAAAAGGAGTAACAACGACGGTGAGAGAGATCGAGAGCAAGCAAGCAAGCGAGCGAGCATGAGCGAGAGCGAGAAGATGTCAACGATGGCAACACCGAGATTGTGGTGCCCTGAGAGACCGTAAAGGATGACACGCTTCGAAATAATGACCGCGAGCGTTATTGCTATCTAAGGAATGCCAGATGCCCGAGGTATGCCAGATTGCTAACAGTAGTCAAGCGGGATCATGCCACTCGCTGTCTTAAGCGTTTGATGGTCTTGTTTTCAATGGCCCTTTGCTCTTCCTGGCGGCTGGCCCACTAGGACAGTGTGTTCCCCTTGGTCTCTGCGTTTACTCTTGTCGCCGTCGCCCCTTGCCCCTTGTTTCTACCCCTGCCCGTGTCCCTGTACCCTGTCCATTTACCCTGTCCCTTCCACGATCTCTTTCCTCTTTCTCTCCTCTCTCCTCTCTCTCTCTCTTCTCTCTTTCTTCTTTTCTCTTCTCTCTCTCTCTTCTCTCTTTCTCTTTCTCTTTCTTCATTCTCTCTCTCCCTCTCTTTCTCTTTCTCTTTCCCAGTACTTGTCCCTGCTTTTGCCCGTGCCCCCTGGCCTTACCTCGCCTCTGATCCTGTCCCTGTCCCTGCCCCCTATCCCTTTACTGTTCCGTCCCTGGCCCTTCTCCTTTCCCCTTTCCCCTCCCCTTCCACCTTCCCCGACCCCCTCCCCTTTCCTTTTACATGCCCTTACTCTTCCCTTTCCCCTACCCTACCCTACCTCCCCTACCCCCTACCCCTACAACCTCGATAATGATATCCCCATCCTTTCCCACTCCCAGCTCCCCTCCCTCCCCCCCCCTCCCGTGGCACCCAGCATGACATGCAGTGCCTCAGAAGAAAAGACTTGGCAGTGGCAGGGTTATTTTTGTCAAGAGCTGGGAGTACCTTCTGGGGGCGTTTTGTTTATTTATTATTTTAATGATTATTTATTATTATTATTATTATTATTATTATATTATTTATTATTATTATTATTATTATTATTATTATTGTTGTTGTTGTTATTATTATTATATATTATTATTATTATTATTATTATTATTATTATTATTATTATTATTATTATTTTATTGTTATTTATTATTTTATTATTACTATTATTATTAATATTATATTATTATTATTAATATTATTATTATTATTATTAATCTATTGTTATTGTTATTATTATTATTAGTAGTAGTATTGTTATTATTATATTATTATTATTTTTTTTATTGTTATCATTTATCATAATCATTATCATTATTATTATTATGTTTCTTGTTATCATTATCATTATTATGATGATGATGATGATGATGATGATGTGATTCTTAGTTCAACAGCATTCAGTAGATCTCTTCCACCCGTAATTTTTTCTTTCTTTCTTTTTTTTCGCAAGTGATATTTTTTCTTCTGCTGCTGTCATGGATATTACTCAGTTAATCGAATATAAAAGTAGTTTTTTTGTCCTCGTATTACAAGGTTGTACGTATCGTCTTGTTTTTTGTTTTAAGTTCGATCTTTATCATATGACTCAAAAAGTATCATAAGAGAAAATAAGTAAAACAGAAATGTTTAACTTTGAAGATATAAGAAATTTTTTTTTTGTCATTTTTTACATGCTTTGAAGAAGAAATATGGTCTCATCTTGTCAGGTCTTACCCTTCAAGAAACAGCTTGTCTCGGTATTGGAGGCGAAGTCACTCCATCCGATACGACAGCTGATGTGACAGTTCACGTGACTTGTGGCCACAAGGTCACGAGGTTCTGACGTCAGGATCTTCTCCTTTTTTATTCTTCGTCTTCTTTTTCTTCATCGTCTTCTTCTTCTTCTTCTTCTTCTTCGTCTTCTTTTCTTCTTCTTCTTCTTCTTCTTCTTCTTCCTTCTTCTTCGTGCCCCTTCTTTTCTTCTTCTTCTTTCTTCTTCTTCTTCTTCGTCCTCCTCCTCCTCCTCCTCCTCCTCCTCCTCCTCCTCTCCTCCTCCCTCCTCCTCCCTCCTCCTCCTCCTCCTCTCCTCCTTCTCCTCCTCCTCCTTCTCCTTCGTGATGAGGTATAAATGGAGATCTGCGTCTCCCTGATTTGACGGATCGCTTGCCGTTTTCGATGCTGTGATTACGGCCCTTTTGCTGCTCTTTGGTCTCCTCTATTTTTGTCTCTTTTTTCTACTTGTCAGCCCTCCTTTCCTTTTCCTTCTTTTTAACCCTGTTCTGTTTCTCTTCCTTCCTGCTCTCGGTTTCTTTCTCCTTTTGCCTTTCTCTTCCTCCTCTTCTTGCTTTTCCTCTTCTTCCATCTCCTCCTCCTCCTCCCTCCTCCTCCCTCTCCTCCTCCTCCCTCCTCCTCCCCTCCTCTCCTCCTTCCCCCACCTCCCACTACTACTACTACTACTACTATACTACTACTACTCTTCCTCCTCCTCCCACACTCCTTCTCCACTTTCCCAATCCTTCTTCTTCCTTTTCCTCCTCCTCCTCCTCCCCCTCCTCTTCCTCTCCTCTCCTCCTCCTCCTCCTCCTCCTCCTCCTCCTCCTCCTCCCCACTCCTCCCCTACTCCTCCCTATCTCCTCACTCCTCCCTCACTCTCCCCCACCTCCCTCACTTCCCCTCCTCCTCCCCACTCCTCCCTCACTCTCCTCACTCCTCCCCCTCCTCCCCACTCCTCCCTCTCTTTCCCCACCCCCTCACTCCTCCCTCACTCCTCCTCCTCCCCCACTCCTCCCTCACTCTTTCCCCACCTTCCCCACCACCTCAATATCCAGAGCACACGTTTCGTTCTCCCGCCACTGCCGCTTATGCATCAAATTCACTTCACGGCTTCTACGACATGGACTCCCGAGATATTTTTGGAAAGTTGACCTATTCTGCTGGTCGCCTCGTTGTGTGTGTGTGTGTGTGTGTGTGTGTGTGTGTGTGTGTGTGTGTGTGTGTGTGTGTGTGTGTGTGTGTGTGTGTGTGTGTGTGTGTGTGTGTGTGTGTGTGTGTGTGTGTGTGTGTGTGTGTAGGATGGGGCGTGTGTGTGATTGTGTGAGTGTAGGGATGGTGTGTGTGTGTGTGTGTGTGTGTGTGTGTGTGTGTGTGTGTGTGTGTGTGTGTGTGTGTGTGTGTGTGTGTGTGTGTGTGTGTGTGTGTGTGACGTAACGCGGTCGGAAAAAAGGTTTAATCATAGGTGATGACGTGACCTTTGAGAAAAGGTCACTGGCGTATTAATAGGGAACAAAGTAGGACTCGTGATTGTGCTTCGATTTTTGCTTTATTGAAAAGAAAAGGTTTTGGATCCGATGAATAAAAGGGTTTGATTCGGTGGCGGTCGAGAGGGACGTCAAATGGCGCGTCTGTTTATTTTGTATCGGATTTGGTCGATGTTAAACGACGAATAAAAGAGGTTGGGCTATTTTCATCAGCTTTCGTTCGTTTTACTTTATTTGTTATTTTTCTCATCGGAAGTTTTGGTGCGAGTTTAGAGCTGGAGTTTTGTATTGTGCGATTTTTTTTCCAAATGTCTGCGTGTTTTTGTGTGGCGTTTGCAGGCTGTTTCATTTTGATTGTTATCATAATCATCTTTGTCATAACTGTTGTTGTCATGATGATGAAGATTAATATGATAATGATAATTATATTATTATTATTATTATCATGAACCTTCACCAATACTCTTCATGATTTAATAGTGGGATGGTGTAGATTTAACGCCACACCTCATCTCGAGAATAGCCACTGCATCGAATTGTAGCGTGTCAAGGGTATACAATAAGCTGCTGTATGGGGCGGGCGTGGCAGCATGAACGCGAGTATTGTTGAGAGCATTTGTTTTGGTTCACGTGGCAAGTCCGGGCATATTGGTGGCGAGTGGAGGGCGACAGCGGGTGGGCGAGGAGGTGCGGTGGATTCGGTGGTTGGCGGATTCGGACAGTGTGATGTTGTAAGGGGGTGTGTGGGGGGGTAGGGTTTGTGTAGGTAAGGTCGGAATTGCTTTGCGGTTGGTCTTACTTTTTTTTCGAACGGCAATATATATTTTTTTACTATTGAGGTGTAGCTATGATTTTTCTTTTTTACTTCTGTTTTGAAAAAGGTGCAGATTTTTTTTTTTTTCGTTGGACTGTCAGCTGTACATACTTTTATTTTTTTAGGAGTAGCTTTTTCTTCTTCTTTTAGTAGCATTCCTAGTATTGTGTATTGATGTATTTTTTTAGTGGCACGCATACCTCCACCTTGCGTCTGCGAATGTGTCTATCGAACCAGATCCTTTAAAATAGCTCCCATGTGGGTCCCGTTGGCTTCTGTTTGCTCATGGTGCCATGCAAGGCGTTTCATGGTCCGTTCATGGTCGTTGCAGCAGCAGGGTCTCGGCTCGGGAACTCCTGGGGGTTGAAAGTCTACCGTCACGGCTTGTTATGTTGTTTAGGTAGATGGAGGTAGATAACATTTTGTTTATTGTTACCTGGATGTGGTTCCTCCGTGCCTCGCTGTTCGGTTGCGTCTGTATCGTGATCTCTACGGCGCTCCCGCTGGCCTTTGGAATTTCAGTATACAACAGTCGTGTGATATTAAAGTCATTATTTTCTTCGCGACGAACATGTCTGATTGCTCGTATCGTTATTCGGATCAGTTTCTTGTACTTCCTCCGGCACGCTTGCCTCAAGCCAGTTAGATATATATATATATATATATATATATATATATATATATTATATATATATGTGTGTGTGTGTGTTGTGTGTGTGTGTGTGTGTGTGTGTGTGTGTGTGTGTGTGTGTGTGTGTGTGTGTGTGTGTGTGTGTGTGTGTGTGTGTGTGTGTGTGTGTATGTATATATTATATATATATTACATTTGGAATTCCTGACGAGCCTGTAGGTATTTGTTAAGCGGAATTTCACGTACCATGTTAATTACACGGGCCAGTGGTGTCAACTTAAAAAAAAAAAAATAATAGTAATGATAATGATAACATTGATAATAACAGTAATGATAATCATTATGATGGCGATGGTACTGATGATGATAATGGCACTAAAAATGATAATACACGACGCGCTTTACACAAAAAATAGATGAACAATTCAACAGGAAAACAAGTTACAATATATGCACATTATGCCCTGAAAACCCGGACACAAACTTCATACACAGACGTAGAAAACTCGTAGCGTTTTTGTGTGCGTGCCG
>NW_020868803.1:347172-359672 GCF_003789085.1 Penaeus vannamei
CAGGTTAAGTAATGACCTGGGTTGGTGGTTCAGAATCGACAGAGTTGTCACTAAACAATGAGGTGGGGAATATTAATATCAGTGGTGGAATCCATGTTCAAAGAGGAGGCAGGGATTGAGAAACCAATGAAATCAAATTTAGATAGGCAAGGTGAAGATAAGGCTATCACACTTTGGGAAGTGGACAGAAGAAGGGGAAGAACAAAAGACCATGCAAAATTAGTTAAGATGAGGTCCAAGGTAGGGGTGATCTCCTACCTTGGGCGTTAGTCACGGTCTCATAATTTCCCCGCAAGAATGAGCAGGGGATTGGGGGTGACAGACTCATAAACACACACATGGGTTGTAAGTAATATATGAACATATAACTTTATTCAAAATATTATGTACACTGTTATTATGTATCCTTTCAAAATATCGCATTTTTACACCTAGAAAAACAAGGAAAATAGTAATCTCTATCTTGAAGATTATATATTTAAAGCACTAAAATGACAGATGAAATAAAATTCCATGGTTCCATCATGTGAATGGACATAATATAATAAATAATCAATAAAACATTTCACGTATGTTAGTTGTCTAAGAAATCAATCGTGTATCACTACTAAAATTGCTTATCAACATATCTCATATATATTCTAAAATGCAAAAATAGGTATATTATCATCTTGCACCCACTGATACATTCAAATTTACATATACCTACAATTTTAATAACTGAATATAGCCTTACTGTAACTATCCAAATAATTACCTGGTACTTTTTCCATAAATACTGGCATCTGATCAGTGTGTGGTAAGATTAATTATTGAGCTACTGGCTTTGGAGGTCGAAGCACATTTGGCTTGTTCGTAGTGGGAGGCATTATTCCAGAAACCCTTTTCACTGCCACAGGCTTAATATTTGATGGAGGTCGTAATCCAGGCAGCTTGGAAATTGCACTGGTCCCAGATGATGTAATCTTGATTTGGGCGGAAGGGGGTTGAAGACCTGAAGCCATTTGTGGCCTTGCCAGTTTACTTGTAAATCTGGAAGAATGGGATCCCACAGTTATCTTTTGGGTAGACTGTGGGAGCTTTTGGGGTTGTCTGAGTTCAGCTTTTGGTGGACTTTTGAGGGGAGAAGATGGCTTCATTCTTTTATTTGGTGGTCTTAATCTTCCTTGGTTAACGGTTTTGCTATCTAAATATTGTCCATCTGTGCTATTAGACTGGATTGATTTAGTCCTTGCTTTTAATGGTTCTCCAGGATCTTTATTTTTTAAAGCTCCAGTGTCAGCTCTGAGAGGTGCATTTTTAGTAAAAGCTAGTCCATTTTTCAGTTTCTCAGGCGGAACAACAATGCTTTTCCTGATCTGAATGTTTGAGGAGCCAAGGACTGTTCGTTTTGGTGGATTTATTCCTTTTGTCAAAGATAACTTACTCTTGATCTGGGATTCAGGCTGTTTGGTATTTCCATGAACTTGTTTGCCAGGGGCATTCTCTTTATTTGACCTTGTAATGCTGTTATTTGATTTCTGAGATGGACTGGAATGAGGTAAACTTCTGTGTATTCCTAAAGCAGGTTTTATCCTGGCTTGTGGGTTTTTGCTATCTGTTGCAGTAGGTCCGGATGACTGACCACCACCTTTTTTTAGTGATGTTTTTGGGTCTGCCTTTGAGAAGCTTGTATTACTACAAGTACTACTTCTACTATTATCTAATTTCTTTGTAGCTTTAACATTGGGTTTTGTAGATGACACAGGTGTTAGTACCTTTCTTGTATGTGTAAATGATCTTTTCAATTTAATCTGTCTGCTGGATTCTGTGTTCATCTCGCTACTAGTATGTGACTCTCCTTCAGTGTTACAAGACTCATTACTTTCAGCACTGTTATTTCGTTTGGGTCTAGGGTTTTCTTTTGCCTGGCTATTGTTAAGGTTTTTCTCTGCATAAATTTCCTTCCCTGGCCCTTCTGAGAGGTTCTTTTTATCTTCTGGAATGTTTTCTTGCTGAATATGAATGTCTTCAGTTTTTATTTTAGACTCTGACTGTTCAGCTTCAAAAGTATTATTCAGGCAAACTTCATTTTGGATGACTTGTGGCACAATGCTATGCTTTGGGTTCTTTTCACTGATACTAACAAGTAAATCACGATCACAGGCATTGGAAGCTTCATAATTTTCCTTTACTTCAATATTACTATTAGACTGGCTTTGTGTAATGACAGCAGTATCTGTCTGTTTTTCACAATCAGTTTTTGCTTCATGGTCAGCAATGTTAATTAGAGGCTGTGTTGTGTTATTCCTGATCTCAGACTGATGCACGTTTGCAGATGGTATTTTTTCAGTAAGAACATCTTCAGGCTCTTCTACATTAATCATATTCTCATTGTTTGTAGCGTGACTTCCATCATCATTTACATCATCATTTACTTCTGTTGAAGGGTGTATATCTAATGTTCTGTTTAGTATTTCTTGACAATCTTTCTTCAGGTCTTTGCTTATTTCCTTTCTTCCTGTTTCATCAGGTAAGCCATCACATGCTTGCTGGGAATTTTCTTGTGCTGTAGGTAACTGTTTATTTATGGCACCTTGCATATTACCATCTTGGTTGTGTCTTGTACTGTCCACAGTCTCTTTCTCCTCCATCTCTTTTCCTGCATCAATTAAATCGTCATTCTGTAACTGAGGCTCAGAGTTTTTATCTTGTATATCACCTTCAATAGCATCAACCATAAGGTTATCTCCATATTGATGACTGAGTGGAAGAGCTTGTCTGGATCTTCCTGAGTGATGATTTGCTGGAGTGCCAATGCCGCCCTTACTGTCTTTGGTGGATTCATGTGATAGTCCAGGCCACTTCGGATCTGTAAGATTACACAAAAGAATATAAAAGTGTATGTACACAATAAATGTAATCTAATTATGAATTCAGTGTTCAATACTAAGAACAAATTCCCACACTCTTAAAGCTATCAGTCACTGACCTTGACTAACTTCTGGCAATGACCCCGTGCTGGAAACGCTAACAACTCTCTGAAGCCGTGAAATTGGAGCAATGATGGGTGTTGGAGCAGGCCCATCCATGCCCATCATTCTACAGAAAACTCCACCTCTCATTGCTGGAGTACTAGTAATTCGAGGCCCACTGCCAGGATCACCAGGCCTTAAATAAATGAAAATAAATGAATAATATTAATAATGATAAAAGAATAACAATAATAATCATAATTACAATAGTAATAATAATAAATAATAAAAAACTAATAACACTGAAAAAAAAAAAAAAAAAAAAAAAAAAAAAAAATACTAAATGCACTAATACTAATACCATCAATACTAATATAATAACTACTATTACCTAAAAGCAGCAAGAAAAAGAAAGTTACATTGCATTTCTGAAAATGTTCCATTTGAGTTTTTTTCAAACTAAACATAAAATGCAGCTTGATTGACATGAAATTAAATATCAAAGTCTTTAGTAAGCACAGTTTACAGATACTAAATGATAAAATATACAAAAAGATCAACAAGATATACAGGAAAATTAAGATTTCTATTAGCTGTTATATATATATATATATATATAATATATATATATTATATATATATATATATATATATAATATAATATATATTAAAATATACATGTATATGTATATATATACACATGTACATACATACATACATACATATATAATATATATATATATATATATATATATATATATATATATATATATATATATATATATATATATATACATGTTTGTCAAAGAGATTATTGATGCCTGAACAAAGTGAAATGACGCTCGGGCGTACGGATACTTCAACAACAATTTTTTTTCTTCATAACTAATAATGTAAAATGTATTTATTGCCTTATGGTCTAGTAAATGTATGCCCATGTGCTACAAAAAGAAATATTCAAAACTGCAGCAAATGTTATTCAGAAAATGCAGAAAATGCGTATCACACAGGGGATGGAAATGATTTCATAAGTGAAAGGGTTAAACAGCCGGAGAGAAGTAGCAGCAGCTTTGGAAATTCAACACAATTGTGACCTGTGGCATATTTCCCAGTTAGGCAGGTATTGCACTCTTACGGTAAGTCAGAACGCATACCTGAAAACATCTGGGGTTGATGTTCGATGATCCATTGCTATCCCTATATCTGGTGTGCATGGTCTTTCATTTTCTGGAATGATGGGAATAAAGATGGAATGAAAGTCCTGTATTCCTAGTTCTGATTTCTTCAAAAAAATAAAAATTATAAAAGAATAAACCTCTAATGATGCAGGGAAAGTTAGTATGATTTAAGGGGAGAAAACATCATGAACTCAAAAGAGAGAAGAAAAAAATGAACACAAAAATGAATAAATAAATATAAATAAAAAATAAGAAGGAAAAAAAGGGCAAGAAACATCATGACTCTGAGAGAGAGAGAGAGAGAGAGAGAGAAGAGAGAGAGAGAGAGAGAGAGAGAGAGAGAGAGAGAGAGAGAGAGAGAGAGAGAGAGAGAGAGAGAGAGAGAGAGAGAGAGAGAGAGAGAGAGAGAGAGAGAGAGAGAGAGAGAGAGAGAGAGAGAGAGAGAGAGAGAGAGAGAGAGAGAGAGAGAGAAGAGGGGGGGGGGGGGGGGTATACGAGTAATGGTTTTCTTTATATTCAAATAACTGGAAAGCGAAATCACTTACCAATGCTACTTAGGGATCCGAAAGTGGGTTTTGCCTCTTTTACAGCAGGAGTGTTATAGTCAAGGGCTGTAATGCCTTCATCATCTATAAGGATCAAAGAAAGGAACATCAGGAAAGGTGGGATGTGTGTCTCCAGTTTTGAGTCCTTCTACTGAATACATATCCACAGTCTAAAGAATAAATGTGGATTTTGAATGGAAATATTCCAATTCAAATCAATTAAAAAAATTCAAGAACAAACTTAGGTTCACATATCATTACACATAGTAGAACATTAAGTTTCTACTTCCAGTCTTGCAACACTAAGTTTGGGTCAATACAAATGTATTCTAAATTAACAATAAAAATAGTTATATATAAATATACACACCTGGAGTGCTTGCACTTTCCACTTGTTTCCCACAACTTTGCTGTAATGGAAATGTGTGCATTGGCAAGGCCCTCATTGGACCTGAAATACTACGCATAGCTGTAGGGGCATTGTGAAGGCGTCTCAGCTGGTGGCTCACTGCCTGCTGGTCCAAGTGTCCCATTTTGAATCCTTGGAGCAATAAAATGTGATTAAAAACCGTTCACTTTGCACTCTATGACTAATACAATAATTTGCACTCTATCACTAATACAATAAGCAAATAAAATTGTCATACATTTATGAAAAGTATTGAAGAAAGTAAACAATATAAGATAAAATATCACATATCACACAGGGTAATTCATCAAATTTCCTTTCACAGTAAAAAAAATATTTACTGCCTCGAAAAAGTAATTCTAATAATGATAAATAACAATAATAATGAAGATGATGATGATGATAATAATAATAATTGTAAACACTGATTAATAATAATAAACAATGAACAATAAATGATGAAGAATAAAAAATAATAATATAACAAGCACTAAGTAACAAGTGATAATAATACATAATAAATAATGATACAGTAATAATAATTATAGAAAAACAATATTAATTCAAATAATAATGATAACAAAACGTAACAAAACAATCACCTGGGACAGCATTTCTATTGTTCAGTCCTTGAGCGTGAGAATGTGGCTCTGCTGCTGGTTGCTGGCTATTTTCTGGGGCAGCAGCCTTGGCTTGCTCGTTCCTTAAATTCAATGACATGCGGTGAAGGAATGACTGTGTAGGATCTTTCGTAATCTGAAATGGAAATATGGTATCTGAATACAGTCAATGAGCTATAAAATCATATTTTTTAGAAGTATTCATGAGCTGTAAAATTATTATACTGAGTAAAGGTGTAGATAAATATAGGACACAAAATAAATGATAGTAATGAGAACATCATTCAATCAAAAATCCAAATTGGGTGCTCTATGTTCAAGGTAGCTTCTGCCCAGAACACAGAAGGGTAACAAAGAAACGAATTAACCCTTTTGATTCCCCTTCAGACATGGATCCAGCACAGACTACATGGCATCCAAACTGGCAAAAACTAACAACAACCACCAACTTACCGTTCCTTTGGAAGCTATTTGCTGTGGCTTGGCTGCTCCTTTTGGTGTGGAAGCGGCCTCAGGTGTGCCTTTGCTTGATTTTTGGGGAGTGGAGTCCAGAATCAGCTTCAACACATCTCCTTCTGCATCCATCAAGTTGACAGTTTCATTCATGGAGGGAATCTTGTATTCTCCCTTTTCGAACGTTATGTTCAGATTTTCATTTTTAGCCTCAGTACCTGCCTGGAAGTCAAAGGTGGTATTTGCTTCCTGGTTTTCCTTCCTGTCAAAGGTTGTGTTTATGAGGTTGTTTTCAAGCATTTCAAATGTTGTATTTGCCGCCATTTGGTGCTCCAACCTGTCAAACGTTTTGTTGGTTGCGTCAATCAAATGCTTCTGATCAAAGGTTGCATTTGCATTTGGATTCTTGGCCAGATTCTGCTCAGCAGGAAGTTGTTCTCTATCGAAAGTAGAGTTCAAGAGTTTCTGGTTGTTACTCTGCACGAAAGTAGAGTCGACTGCCCTAGGTTTTACATCACCAACTTTTCCTAAGGCAGTGGCAGCAGGTCCACTAACAATATCCTGAGTCTCATTCAGCAGTCGGGCAAGTCGATCGTATGTACAATCAACTGCTTTCACTGAGACTGGTAGAGCCTTATCCTTCAGGGGAAAAATAAGGATAAACTATTAATTCCCACACAATTTTTTCTAGATAATACTGTGCAGTATGTCTTTTTAAACTACAAAGTCAAACAAGCAAATCAGAAAAAAAGTACTTTAAAAACTGTTAAGAAAAGGATGAATCAAAGGAAACAAGGCTCGTTCTTCTCCTTCCCTCTCTTAAGGATACAAACAAATATACATGCATATATACACACACATCCTATACACTATATCTTAATCTATTTCCTAACCTTCTCTTCATGATCTGGCAATGGAGAAGGCTCAACAGATAATACTGGTATCTTCACAGGTGAATTAGCAATTGCTAAAGATGAGAGGAGACTGTCATTCATGTTTTCCACATCTGAAAAAAAAAAAGTAAATAAGTAAATAAAAACAAAATAAAGAAAATTGATAGAGGCACTGGCTTAGAACAATCGTTCTTGAGGATGAATCCTGAAACATCAGAGTATTCAGATCAGCCAAATAAAAAACCCACCTAAGAGATCCATATCTGGTCCTAATGTCATTCTCCTATCTGGGGATACCTGTCGCTCAGGAGAGGCAAGGGGTGATGAGGTCATGTTGGCTGCTAATCCGTCCAGCTCTTCAACAATGCCACATGCCTCAGCTAAGAATGCCCCCGAGAACGACTTAGTTTGGTCTAGGGTCATTCTTCGTGCATCCTTTTGCAAGGTCTGTGAAGAGTAGTAATGATATATACATACATACAACATCACTACTGTCATCATCATCATAATAATAATAGTTAAAGAAGACACATCATTGTTATACTAATACTTACTTGTCCTACAGAGATGCTGACCAAACATTTTGAACCATTTAATGTAAAACAGTCATTGTATCTTAATGCAAAGACAACTTGACATCACCCTTAGAATATTATCTTATGTAAAGTATCTAACAATTGGAATCAACCATATATTGCTGCTACATTTGATTCAACCCTAGAAGCCACAACACATATCAAGGATAACCATATACACTGTCCTAAATTTAGAGCTATTATCATTTATTGGAAATGCTGTTGATTTCTATTTTTGCATTAATTTCTTCCTCTTTTCTAAGTAATTTTGATCACTGTTTCTCACAGTTCTCATAACTAACCTCTTTCTCATCCAGTGTTATGAGTGTGTTGACTGAGGGAGATATGGAAGGCATTGCACTCAACATGGCAATTTTGTCTGCGATATCTGTATGATAAAGAGAGAATGTTAAGGTATCATCTTAGAGAAACCACATATTCCATAGCTTTCAGAATGCATAATTAAAATATCTGTGACACCATACCATACCATTAAAGAGTCACAAAGAAAAAAACATACCATAAATGAAGTGAATAAAGAGGATGAAAATGAATATACCAACCCAGAGGAAAAAATGGAGTTAGAAGGATAATTTTCACTCACAGCCCTAAAGTTACTTGCTCATAAACAAGAGAAAAGTATTGCTGTACTAATAAACGTTATCATTTCTTAAATGGCGAACTACATAAACTGACAGTGCTTTGACCAGAAAAGTCATTGTGCCATTCATGTAAATCATATGTAACAATTTGGATTATATTCAATATTTGTATGTTTGCATTGCAAGTTGAAATACTGGCTTCCCTATGATTTTAGTGTTTGCATGAATTTATATCTAAAGCTGGCTTAAATGAATCTTAATTGTGCTTTTAACTTTAAGATTGAATATTTAGGAGTTCATCTTTGGCAATACAGCAATAATTGCTAAGACACTCTCTAAAGTAAAAGGAAATCTAATGATGGTGACCAGTGATATAAATACTAATAGCTGAATTCTAATTACCTACTCCATCATCTTAATACTGCTTCTTACCCCTACTGATATTATACACATGACAGATAAACCCATCAATCAATTGCAGATTTCAAAATGATATTACATAAAGCACTCTAAGAATGTATGACATAACAGTGATAACAAGAGATCAGAAGATAATGTAAATATGACTTCTTTTACTAATATATAGACCCACCATTTGCAAAAACACCAAAATGTCTGAATGAAACATTATTAAGTGAATAAACAAATGTAAAAGAGCCTTACTCATT
Organism: Penaeus vannamei; assembly: GCF_003789085.1. Taxonomy (NCBI): domain Eukaryota; kingdom Metazoa; phylum Arthropoda; class Malacostraca; order Decapoda; family Penaeidae; genus Penaeus; species Penaeus vannamei. Next base: position 356,070 of record NW_020868803.1, read on the forward strand.
CTTTATACAGAACTTGAAGGAGGATGGGCGAGTCTTTCTCTTCTATTGTAAAATGATTCTTAGATAAAGATACTACAATAAAAGCCATTCCTTACCAAATTCTTCTGTAGGAGGTGGCTTTCTGTAATTTGAAGATGATACAGAATACACATTCCCCCTCTGCTCTTTAGCCACAAAAGTGCCATTTGCAGGGCCTTCATCCTGACAATTTAACCAATATTGAAATTAATAATAATAATAATGACAAAGACATACAAATTAATATAACTGCACATTTTTGGGACATTCTATAAAAAGCATAATCACCAATGAAATAACATTTTTGTGCTTGTCTTTCTGTAAGAATGTGTATATTAGCAAAACATCAAATATAACAAATCAACAAAAAACATACCTTAAAGCTAAAACCCAACTTTACGGGGCTGTTTGGTGATATAGACACCAGAGACACTAACTCTGCACTTTCACACAAACTCAGTGAAGGCATTTCCACGTCCTCTAGCAATTCTAGTGTGCCACTGAGATGTGCAGCTGCTGATTCCATCACAACTGGATGTGGACTGTTGTTACTACTTCCTTGACTGCTGCTACCTAATGATCCTTCCAGACCTGTGAGACAAGATATTAATTTAAAAACATTGATGGAACAACAGTTTCTTACCAAGACAAAAACAAACATATACATTATGAAAAGGAATAATAATAATAATAATAATAATAATGATAAAAAAAGAGGATATTCCTTTTATCAAATCAAGCTTTCTATACAAGTTTCACAAGTCTGATTAATAAGAGAGGGGAAGGAAGGAGAAGGAGATGGAGAAGAGGAGAAAGATAAGGAGAGGAGGAGGAGGAGAGGAGAAAAGAAGAGGAGGAGGAGGAGAGGAGAGAGAGGAAGAGGAGGAGGAGAGGAGAAGTGGATAAGGAGAGGAAGCAGAGGTGGAGGAGAGGGAGAGGAGAAGAAAAATAGGAAGAGAAGGAGGAGGAGGAGAGGAAGAGAAGAAGAAAAGGAGGAGGTGGAGGAGAAGAGGAGAAGGAGAGGTGATGAAGTAGAGGAGGAGAAGGAGGGGAAGGAAGAGAGGAAGGGGAGGAGGAGGAAGTAGATAAGGAGAGGAAGAGGGGGAGGAGAGGGAGAGAAGGAGATGAAGAGAAGGAGGAAGAGAAGGAGGAGGAGGAGGAGGAGAGGAAGAGAGGAGGAGGAGAGGAAGAGAAGGAAAAGGAGGAGGAGGAGGAGGAGATGAAGAGAGGGAGGAGGAGGAGGAGGGAAAGAGAAGGAGAAGAAGAGGAAGAAGAGGAAGAGGAGAAGAGGGAGAGAAGAAGGAGTTGGAGAGGAAAAGGAGGAGAAGTTGTTGGAGAGGAGGAGGAGAAGAGGAAGAGGAAAAAGGGGAAGAAGAAGAAGAAGAATGACGAGGAGCAGGAAGACCAAGAAGAGGGAAAGAAGAGCACAAGAAAATGATGACTTTACTGCCTTAACAGCTAAAGACCAAAGAACAGTTTACACACGAATCAATCTAGCAATGGGGATGGCCTCTTCTTCCCTCATCTTTTCAATACTGCAGTTTAATTCCTCCTCTAAACGAGAACCTAGAAGTACATCGCAGCCATCTGAAAGAGAGAAGCAACAATGACAACAGGAAAAATGTTAGTATACATATATACATATATATGTATCTCTCTCTCTCTCTCTCTATATATATATATATATATGCACACACACACACACACATATACATACAAATGAATACATACATACATAAATACAAAAGTACGAACAATGACAAAGAAAATCAGATTACCTTCGTCATCTAATAGCCCAATGTCTCCTCTCTCAAATGCCGGGATGCGAAAGCTGTCAAGTCCTTCATCTGAGCTGCAGCTCCTTCCCCTTCTTCTACTCATGGTGGAAATAACCCTAAACACTGAAATATTGTATAAGAATATGGTTAATCTTTACAGTATGAATGCAATAAGTTTGGGTAAATTGAACATGATATTCTTGTAGGTGCTCCTGAATTTTAGCTTTATCTTACTGTACATACTGAGGTGAAGATAATGTTTCCTAGGATGTTGAGGGCTGAGCCCCCACCAACCCTCCCTTCGGGTAGCACCCAGTAATGGCAACATAAATTGATGAATAAATTTTCTGCTGTGGAATTGGGGACTCACAGCCAGTTCATTAAGTTTGTGTAGGGCATGACCCAATGAATATTCATATATACGGACATGCATATACACAAACATAAAGGCATATCTTTCTATCTGCCAGATTTACATTTATCTGTATCTGTTTGGTAGATATACATGTCTAGATTGATAGATATATATTTATTTCTGTCTAAGTGCATATCTGCATACTGAATATTCTTTGGGTTGGGCCTCACACAATTTTAACAAACTGGCCATTTGCCTCTGGTAACTGTACTGTGTAACTGTACTGTAAAGAATTTCCAAGAATATTAATAGCACAATAACAAAAATAACATTAGCACAAAGCTGTTAAAATTGGTATATTTCACTAGTGTGTCAAATACCTGTTATTTTACGTGTACGATGGATATACATAAATGACAATATCAAATTCATTCCCTTTATCGTTTGGATATATTATTTGCTTTATAAAAGATGGCTGGTTGAAACTTTCAATTTGCTTTTGGGTCAGGTTTAGTACTTTATCTCAAGAACGGAAAAATATATATGAGAAACAATGCCCAAATTGCCAGCTACAACATAAATCCATAAGATAAAAATCAATATCAAAACTGCTCAGATAAGGAGATAACCAGAAATATCAAACTTGTATATACATTCTATGGTAATTTTGCAGGATAGTTCTGCCAAAGGGATTGCAATAATTTTGATATCATTTGATTCCTCTCATTCTCCACTATCTAAATAGATATGAATTATTGTGCAGATACCCCCAAACCCCCACATTCTTGGCTTCATTGGCAGGGGAGGGCATGAAAGGAATCAATTACCTGATAGTCTGATGCAGTAGCCCTCCCATAAGGGCTACCGCCCCTCAACTCCCATCCAAGAAAACAAATAATCCTCCACATACTCATGGCAGGAGAGAGCGTCGGCCAGACTCACCATCTGGCCCCACGCATGTCGGCCATGCTATCTCCTGCTATGGATATGTGGAGGTTTCTTTGTGTTCTATTGCAGTGGTTGGAGGGTGGCAGCCCCCCATGGGGAGGTTTCATTAGGCAATATAGTAACTGATTCTGTGTATATCATTTATATTTTATCCCACAATTTCCCTGGTACCTTTCATGCCTTCTCCTGTTATTGGGCCAAGTTTATCACTGATGGGAGGGGAGGGGGTCTCCATACAATAATTTCTGTATACTTCGATGGTAGAGTGAGAGGAATTCATTGATACCAAAGTTGTCAAGATATGTTCAGCTGAACTATTTTGTAAAATTACCCACTCTATTCTGTCCTGATTCTACAGTATGAGGGCTAAAATGCAGAAAATATTCAAGAAACAAATTCTTGGGAGAAATATGAATCACAAATAACCATAAGGCAGATACTTATTTAAACTTCTTTTTCTAATTAGTAATTTATTAAAAACACAAAGGGGGATTCCTTAATATT
>NW_020868803.1:364672-369165 GCF_003789085.1 Penaeus vannamei
CCTATAATTTTCTATATAATGGTATGCCATTCGTTTGCTGTGTAATAATATGATATTCTCATAACCTGAGTGGAGACAACAACTGAGTTGGAATTACCTTTCCTCCCGCAAACGGTCGGTTGTTAGCGATGCCTACACTGTGGAGCAGATCGCCGTGACGTGATGGGAATAGCACGGTCCTGAAGTTTGATGCCAAAACAAAAGATGCATCCTACTCGAATGAATGGTGATCGAATCTGCCAGCACTGGCACAAAGCTACGTAATGTTAGGCTGGCCTATGTCAACGATCATACCACGTTGAAAGCACCGCTTCTCGTCCGATCAGCGAAGTTAAGCAGCGTTGGGTCTGGTCAGTACTTGGATGGGTGACCGCCTGGGAACACCAGATGTCGTTGGCATTTTGTTAAATGTGTTATGCATTTCTTTACAATATGTAGCAGCTCTTCTTCGAGTTGTTTCAAGAAATCAATTCAAATCACACGTCAGTCAATAGGAAATACAGTAAAAGCACCGTCGTTGCAGAGCGGGAGAAGAACACGAGTACACATCCAATATTTATAAGGGTAAGGAAAGTAAATGCAGTTCTGCTTCCCCAACAGTTGACTCCCTTCTTTCTCATACTTAACGGATTTTGCTACGGTCTTGTAGAAAAGTCATTGTACCCGACATTGGTCAGTGATGATACCTGTATTAGTAATGATGATAACCAGAGTAATGATCTCCTCAAAAGAACAAGCTGAAGATTACTGTAATTTAAAGATCAGTCGAATTAAGTAATCTTAATATGATTCGCGCTACCTCCTAGAATTCATCAAATTAGCTGTAATATAATTTGCTGTACATATAACAGTATGATTACGATCATGATCATGATCATGATCATGATAGTGATAATAATGCTAATCCTATAATTTTCTATATAATGGTATGCCATTCGTCTGCTGTGTAATAATATGATATTCTCATAACCTGAGTGGAGACAACAACTGAGTTGGAATTACCTTTCCTCCCGCAAACGGTCGGTTGTTAGCGATGCCTACATTGTGGAGCAGATCGCCGTGACGTGATGGGAATAGCACGGTAATGATGTTTGATGCCAAAACAAAAGATGCATCCTACTCGAATGAATGGTGATCGAATCTGCCAGCACTGGCACAAAGCTACGTAATGTTAGGCTGGCCTATGTCAACGATCATACCACGTTGAAAGCACCGCTTCTCGTCCGATCAGCGAAGTTAAGCAACGTTGGGTCTGGTCAGTACTTGGATGGGTGACCGCCTGGGAACACCAGATGTCGTTGGCATTTTACTTTATAAGCTACATAGGTTAAGCATTTCTTGACAATCTATGGCAGTTGCTCTTATATTCTTTTAAGGAAATGAATTGAAATCATGCGTCAGTCCATAGGAAATAGAGTAAAAATAACGACGCCGTTAGGAGAAGGGAGAAGGATACACAGAAAACGGATGATGATAAGAGTGACTCAAGTAAAGGCAATTCTGCTTCCCAAACCTTAAATTCAATTCCTTTTGTCACGGTATTTTGGGGGGCGATCTTTCAGAAAGGTCGTTCTATGCTGTAATGATGATAGCTATGATCATTGTAGTAGTAATGACAATCACATTAGGAAGGATACCTATAGAAGAAGAAGAAAACCGAATGTAATTAATTAAAATTTCAGTCTAAGAAATTACTCACATGAAGTCTTCGCAAAATAAAAGAAGAAGAAGAAGAAAAATTGACAGCAGTTTTGAAGGTCTGCTTTTGTACCATTCCTTGTAGAGTTCCAGAGTCGGAAAACTGGAAGAAAGGATTCTAGTAACCACAAAAGAGAACTACTTCCCTCACTGATCGGTTGTTATTGATGTAAGATTGTGGAGCAGATCTCAGTGATATGACTAGAGGACCGTGGTAATGCAGTTTGGTGCAAAAGACAAGAAGATGTACATTCATGGAAAATGTATGAAAAATCTGCCATCGCTGCCACAAAGTCGGGTAAAATTCAGCTGGAACATGTCAACGATCATACCACGTTGAAAGCACCGCTTCTCGTCCGATCAGCGAAGTTAAGCAGCGTTGGGTCTGGTCAGTACTTGGATGGGTGACCGCCTGGGAACACCAGATGTCGTTGGCATTTTGTTAAATGTGTTATGCATTTCTTTACAATATGTAGCAGCTCTTCTTCGAGTTGTTTCAAGAAATCAATTCAAATCACACGTCAGTCAATAGGAAATACAGTAAAAGGCACCGTCGTTGCAGAGCGGGAGAAGAACACGAGTACACATCCAATATTTATAAGGGTAAGGAAAGTAAATGCAGTTCTGCTTCCCCAACAGTTGACTCCCTTCTTTCTCATACTTAACGGATTTTGCTACGGTCTTGTAGAAAAGTCATTGTACCCGACAGTCAGTGATGCTTAATGTCTACCAGAGGAATAGCCTGGTATGATTACGATCATGGATCATGCCCATGGAACCAAACAAAAATCTTAACCACTGAAGATGCCGAATCTGCCAGCTGGCACAAAGTCCTGGATGTCAACGATCATACCACGTTGAAAGCACCGCTTCTCGTCCGATCAGCGAAGTTAAGCAGCGTTGGGTCTGGTCAGTACTTGGATGGGTGACCGCCTGGGAACACCAGATGTCGTTGGCATTTTGTTAAATGTGTTATGCATTTCTTTACAATATGTAGCAGCTCTTCTTCGAGTTGTTTCAAGAAATCAATTCAAATCACACGTCAGTCAATAGGAAATACAGTAAAAGGCACCGTCGTTGCAGAGCGGGAGAAGAACACGAGTACACATCCAATATTTATAAGGGTAAGGAAAGTAAATGCAGTTCTGCTTCCCCAACAGTTGACTCCCTTCTTTCTCATACTTAACGGATTTTGCTGCGGTCTTGTAGAAAAGTCATTGTACCCGACATTGGTCAGTGATGATACCTGTATTAGTAATGATGATAACCAATAACCAGAGTAATGATCTCCTCAAAAGAACAAGCTGAAGATTACTGTAATTTAAAGATCAGTCGAATTAAGTAATCTTAATATGATTCGCGCTACCTCCTAGAATTCATCAAATTAGCTGTAATATAATTTGCTGTACATATAACAGTATGATTACGATCATGATCATGATCATGATAGTGATAATAATGCTAATCCTATAATTTTCTATATAATGGTATGCCATTCGTCTGCTGTGTAATAATATGATATTCTCATAACCTGAGTGGAGACTCCAACTGAGTTGGAATTACCTTTCCTCCCGCAAACGGTCGGTTGTTAGCGATGCCTACATTGTGGAGCAGATCGCCGTGACGTGATGGGAATAGCACGGTAATGATGTTTGATGCCAAAACAAAAGATGCATCCTACTCGAATGAATGGTGATCGAATCTGCCAGCACTGGCACAAAGCTACGTAATGTTAGGCTGGCCTATGTCAACGATCATACCACGTTGAAAGCACCGCTTCTCGTCCGATCAGCGAAGTTAAGCAACGTTGGGTCTGGTCAGTACTTGGATGGGTGACCGCCTGGGAACACCAGATGTCGTTGGCATTTTACTTTATAAGCTACATAGGTTAAGCATTTCTTGACAATCTATGGCAGTTGCTCTTATATTCTTTTAAGGAAATGAATTGAAATCATGCGTCAGTCCATAGGAAATAGAGTAAAAATAACGACGCCGTTAGGAGAAGGGAGAAGGATACACAGAAAACGGATGATGATAAGAGTGACTCAAGTAAAGGCAATTCTGCTTCCCAAACCTTAAATTCAATTCCTTTTGTCACGGTATTTTGGGGGCGATCTTTCAGAAAGGTCGTTCTATGCTGTAATGATGATAGCTATGATCATTGTAGTAGTAATGACAATCACATTAGGAAGGATACCTATAGAAGAAGAAGAAGAAGAAACCGAATGTAATTAATTAAGATGTCAGTCCAAGAAATTACTCACAATGAAGTCTTCGCAAAATAAAAAGAAGAAGAAGAAGAAAAATTGACAGCAGTTTTGAAGGGCTGCTTTTGTACCATTCCTTGTAGAGTTCCAGAGTCGGAAAACTGGAAGAAAGGATTCTAGTAACCACAAAAGAGAACTACTTCCCTCACTGATCGGTTGTTATTGATGTTAAGATTGTGGAGCAGATCTCAGTGATATGACTAGAGGACCGTGGTAATGCAGTTTGGTGCAAAAGACAAGAAGATGTACATTCATGGAAAATGTATGAAAAATCTGCCATCGCTGCCACAAAGTCGGGTAAAATTCAGCTGGAACATGTCAACGATCATACCACGTTGAAAGCACCGCTTCTCGTCCGATCAGCGAAGTTAAGCAGCGTTGGGTCTGGTCAGTACTTGGATGGGTGACCGCCTGGGAACACCAGATGTCGTTGGCATTTTGTTAAATGTGTTATGCATTTCTTTACAATATGTAGCAGCTCTTCTTCGAGTTGTTTCAAGAAATCAATTCAAATCACACGTCAGTCAG
>NW_020868803.1:374265-376765 GCF_003789085.1 Penaeus vannamei
ATATTTGCAATGTGGACAGTGAGAGGAATCCAACGATACCAAAATCGTCGATATCGGAGAGGCGGAGGTAATATAGAAAATTACCCATATTAATATACATACATACATATTAATATATACACATGCATATATATATATTTTATATATATTATATATATATATAATATATAATATATTATACATACATACATAATGGTTAATCTTTATGGTATGGACGCACTAAGTGATATTCTTGTTCAAGACAAAAAGTTGCAGACACGAACGTAAGTAGTGCACAAATAAAACAAAAGGATCGCTGAAAGTCCAGTCGGTGCTATATATATACATATATATATATATATATATATATATATATATATATATACTTTATATCTATTCTGCAAATTGCCCGCGCGCGTGTGTGTGTGTATGTGTGAATAGGTATATTATATATATATATATATATATATATATATATATACTTTATATCTTTTCTGCAAATTGTGCGTGTGTGTGTACGTGTGTGGTGTGTGTGTGTGTGTGTGTGTGTGTGTGTGTGTATGTGTATGTGTATGTGTATGTGTTGTGTGTGTGTGTGTGTGTGTGTGTGTGTGTGTGTGTGTGTGTGTGTGTGTGTGTGTGTGTGTGTGTGGTGTGTCGTGCTGTGCGTGCGTGCGTGCGGTGTGTGTGTGTGTGTGTGTGTGGTGTGTGTGTGTGTGTGTGTGTGCGGCATGCGTTGTTCGTGCGTGTGTGTGTGTGCGTGCGTACGAGGGAGATGGAGGGGTGGGGGAAGTCGAGGGGGAAAGGAAGAGTCCGATGAGAGGAGAGAATGGGAACGTTAGATGGAGAGGGATTGGGGAGAGGGAGTGATGAGAGGGAGGGTGGAGGAGGAGGGAGAGGAATGAGTAATAAGGATGGAAGGAAAAGAAGGTGAGAAGGTAGGGAAGGAAGGGGAAGGAAGGGAAATGAGAGAGCGAATGGAGGATGTGGTGAGTGGGAGGGAGAGAGCGAGGGAGAGGGAGAATAGGGAGAAGAATGAGGGAGATGGAGATGGAAGAGAGAGAGAGAGAGAGAGAGAGAGAGAGAGAGAGAGAGAGAGAGAGAGAGAGAGAGAGAGAGAGAGAGAGAGAGAGAGAGAGAGAGAGAGAGAGAGAGAGAGAGAGGAGAGAGAGAGAGAGAGAGAGAGAGAGAGAGAGAGAGGGGGGGGGGCACACGCGCACACGCACACGCACACGCACACACACAAACACAACACACACAAACACACACCACACACACACAAACACACAGAGTGTGTGTGTGCGTGTATCTATCTATCTATCTATCTATCTATATATATATATATATATATATATATATATATATGTATATGTATATTGTATATGTATATGTATATGTATATATATGTATATATGTATATATGTATATATATGTTATATATGTATATATTATTATATATATATATGTATGTATGTATATATATGTTAATATATATAAGTATATATATTATGTGTATATAAATATGTATATATATACATATATATATGTATATTATATTATGTATATATATGTATATATATGTATATATATGATATATATATGTATATATATGTATATATGTGTATATGTGTGTATATGTGTGTAATATGTGTATGTGTGCATATATATGTGTGTGTATATGTATATATATATGTGTGTGTGTATATATATATGTATATATATATTGTATATATATATATATATATTGATATATATATATATTATATATGTGTGTGTGTGTGTGTGTGATGTTGTGTGTGTGTGTGGTGTGTGTGTGTGTGTGTGTGTGTGTGTGTGTGTGTGTATGTATATATATATATATATATATATATATATATATATTATATATATATATATATATAATCACGTAGTTGTCAGTGTTTGTAGATACCTTAAATTCACTTCCAGCTTCTTCCAATAAGGCCATAATCCCGACCAACCCATTACTAAAAATCACGGGTAATGAAAGGCCATATAAGTAACCTTCTATCTGAGCGATATACATGTACAGGAAGGAAGGGGCACGAGCAAGCCTCGTGGTACTAACCTCAAGTGCAGTCTTGACCGTGTTGCTGTTGAGGGTGTCGAGGAAGATCTTCCGGACGGTGGGGCCTCCATCGGCACTGTTGAATAGCCACGTAAATATATTATTCGCCCAGTTGACAGCGTCTGGATCAGCTCCTGTGGCCACGGGGGGTGAGGCATGATCTGGTGGGCCATCGGGAACAATCGTCGGCTTCCTGGCTACAGGAATTTCTTTACTGGCATTAGACTCGGATGATGACTGCACAGCCGCCCTAATCTGATCAGTTTCCCCTTGTCCTTCGCCTTGTCTGGATTTCCCCAAGCCATCACTCTGCAGCGTTTGAACGAATTTGACGTAGAAGAAGCTACTGAGTATCAGAATCAACACGACAAAGACGAGCCATCCAATCAAGAGGGTATTGAGGGTATCCATGATAGAGGACAGGCCCAGGCCACT
>NW_020868803.1:381765-391765 GCF_003789085.1 Penaeus vannamei
GAGTTGTAAGGGGAATAACAAAGAATCAATCCCACTTGGCTGGACCAAAGAAAGTACTCAAAACTTTAGTAGAGGTGGAAACAGTAACAGGAGGTGGTAAGGTGAAAGATGGATGGGGTAGTATGAAATGAGGTAGTACTCTGGGGAGAGGACAAGGATGAAGAGCAGTAATAAGGGGGTAGGCAGTAGACAATGAAGAAAACTACAGTAGATGGAGTGGAGGATTTTGGGAGAGAAGAAGGGGTGTATTCTGGAGGTTGTGTAATGACCTGGGTGGATGGTTTGGAATGGATAAGAGTTGTCAGTAAATATCAAGGAGGGAGTATTAGTATCAGCGGTCACATCCGTGGTCAGAGGAAAGGCACGGGTCAGGGAACGAATGAAATCTAATGTAGATAGGATAGTTGATGAAGGGGCAAGCTTTAACCCTTTGGATCCAATTGCAACACGGAAATCACGCTGCCGAAAACCCGGGCAATGGGTTAAGTAAGTGGCCAACATTCCAGGCGTGTGCTAACACCCATGAGCAGTGAGAAGACTTTGTGCCTCCCCTTCACAAAGTTACTTTATATATTTATCTTTTGATTTCCTCCAAATGGTATTAGCCTTCGCTAATGATGGGCATGTTCATGTCATCCGGGCCATGGCTAGTTTGCCCTATGACAGCATATTCACTTCACCCATCCCTTGGCTCAAGTTTTCCCATGAAGTGACCGCAATGTAATCCAGTCTACCCCTCAAGGAATACTGTGCCCATGGCCCCCGGAGGGCATTCATGACTGACACAAAGCCAGCCTTTCATCCTTTCATCACAGCTCTCACACCTTTGAAAGTGGACAGAACAAGGGGATGAGGAGGAGGGTCTCAATCATCATCCCCCCCCCCCACAACAACACACAATCATCATCATCATCATCAAGCAAGGGATTGCACGGAGGGGTGTCATTCAAGTAAAATGCCTTTGTGAACCTTCAGAATGCACTCTATTAACTCCTCATTTTCCCAGCCATTTCTCCTTGTTTATTTTAGGAAATACTGACATGCTATCAGATGTTTCAGAATGACATTTACAGAATTTCTTTATACATTTTACTTGCAACATCTCTTTGAGAGATTGAAAGTACACCACTGGCTGCATGCAAATAATCAGCAAAAAAGGAAGACTTTCTCTATAGGATTAACAAAGAAAAATAAAAAGCTATCTGGAAACCATTTTATTTTACATAAGATTTTTACACTCTGAGGGATATTTTCTGGATTGTTCATAGTATTTACAGATGTTTATTCTAGCCACAATCAGAATCTTCATCACAGGATTATTTTGGTATAGGAACATACAAATTAAGAGTGAAATACAACTGAGACCTATAGTTGCTATATGGCAACAGAGACTACATGGCTAAGACTACATAAAATACCTTTCAGCAAAAACTAAATGTCACTCATTGTAGAGTTCTGTTGATGATGTTCATTTCAAAACCTGTTCTCAGTACCATGCCAAATGTGAAAGGTGTTTCAAAGCACTACTAACAATTTGAAAAAGAAAAAGAAAAAGAAAAAAAAAAATAAATGAAAATGCTAAATCTGTGAACAAGTCCATAACTTTTTATCCAATTTTATTATAAACAATGATACAGGAACAACTGAACCCAGAAAATAAAATTACATCCATAAATATCTGCATTTATACAACTGTCAAACAAGAGACCAAACTTTTATCAACACATCCCAGAGAACAATAACAATGAGAGTACCATGCATATAAATAGGTCTTAGACTCCTCTGAAAGTTGTCATTGCCATATGTTTCTGTCTTTGGTTCCCTACAAGAAAAAAAAGTATTTTGTACCTCTTGTGCCTTCATCCCTTAGGCTACAAAATAAAATATTAAAAATCTGTAATTAATACAAGCTTTACATACTCCACATTAACAAAGGTGTGAATGAAGAAAAGTTTCAAGAGCATATCAAAAGCTTTTATTAAGAAATTTTTGTATCACGAACGTTTGTTTAATATGCCTTCCGACAATCACAGACTACTGTTGGGTTTGGGAATATGTTGAGTATAACTAGAATACACAGGTAATGTTGACATCACAGTAACAGTCAGTTGATGATACATCTCCGTCTAAATTAAAAGTGTGTGGGGGTCTTAGAGGGTAACTGACATCTATCTGTTTGACAACTCTAACACTACTACACCCAGCAACATAACAAGTAACTAACAATATAAGTAATTAAAATGCTATGGTTTACACTGTATGATTTGGGGCCAACAATGCATATAAATGACTCCTCTTGTCACCAGGAAACATTATTATTCTTTCTTAAGCACACATGCTCTTCATTTACTATTTAGCTAAATTCACTTGAGATTATCATACAACAGCTGTTAGGTTTTAGCATGTAATGCTGTAATAACATGATTTCCTACAAATTCTTCATAAAGGCAGAATTAATAAGGCCTCCTATCAAATGAATAAAACAACTGTACTGAGGTTACCCTTTCTTTCTAAATAAAACTTGTCTTTGATATATAAAAAAAACCTGACATTTTCTTCCTCTGAATGCCTTCAACATGAAAATTTGACAAATTAAACAATTGCTTAACCATTTCTTTCTCTACCCAAATCTTCCCAAGATGTCTTTTGTCATATTACGTAACATAAAATTCTTTGCCAACCTAACTACTTACAGCCACAATCAAATAATACATAAGGCTTTTGTTGCACCATACCAAACTAGACACTGTAGGTCCTGATGTGTATGACAGTGAAACTTACTGCTCTGGAAACTAACAAAAATGTGCTTGTTACATACAAAAGGAATGATCAATAAAGTACCCAACCTGCCTAACATGCAGGACCCTGTAAGACAGATCATATTTAAATATGATCGCCATAATATATATGTATCTATATATATATATCTTTGTGCTTGTATCACTGTCAAACATCAAGTGACATTTATCTGTCAAACTCACCTTTAAAAAAAGAAAAAGAAAAAGAGAGAAAAAAAAAAAAAAAGAGAAAAAAAAAAGAAAAACATGCTGTCAGTTATCCTTTAACACCATCACAAAACAGAGATCACGCAGAGGTAACCGTGAAGCTCCCAATTAATACTTTTTAACCAGTAACTACAGTTCAGTTGAGCCATAACAGTGTATTCCCTGCCCATCCTTTTAACTATATACAAGCTATAAAATCAATAACTGTAAAACCAGAAGTTGGTTCCCACTCTCAACTAATCATTTTACTGTCAATAATTTACTCTGAGGCTACAAGAAGCAAGTTGAAGATCTACAAAATATGAACCATCTACAATAAATCACAGTTGAATACAGACAATTAAAGCAACAAGATTTTTATTTTCTTATATGACACAAGATATTGCATACTGGCTCAAAACTTTTCGTTGGGAGTTGACAGCATAAAAAAGTACAAAACAAAAATTCCTATCTTAGCATCATTATGATCAGCACCATTAAGTAACAATGAACATTCTTCCCTCATAAATAGGAGCTCAATAAATTCCTCAAGTAGGCTAATATTGTCATTTCATTGTAAATTGGCAAAAGGGGAAATATATTTTTAAAAAATAAAAAAAATAAAAAGTGAAAATAATGTAAAGTGTCTGAAATGGTTCAATACAGTAACTGGCACAATACAAACCGTCACAACTCGAAAAGTCAATATCCCTCCTGATCCAAGCATCAAGGCACGTCAGTAAAGCCTTACATAGACACCTGGTAAGTTAGCCACCCTCTTAGGTCATACTGTAAGACCTTTGTCTACATGAACTCTTAGGCAGAGAATTTCCCAATGAAAAGTAGCATGATATCTAAGTAGACATTTATATGTTGCCAAATTTTGGGCCAACCTAAATGTCTATTTATGCACTCCATCCTCATAACAGAAAAACAAGGTGAATATGTGCAATTCTATGGTCAGAGCAGCTGGCTGCACTTTTAAAAGTTATTAAAGCCAACAATTTCAAAGCATTCATGAGAACCAATTACTGGAAAGTGGACAAGGGAAAATTCATACCTACTAACCATTCACACAGGGAGGCAAGGGCAATATGTATGCTGACAATGACACATACACATTTGTTAGCATTAATGCTTACTTCAGAGGAAGTAAGGAGTCGTATGAACAGGAGGAATCACTCTCTTATCATCTGGCACGGCATCAAACAACTTCGCATGTTTTTCATTTGCTGATGTGAAGGCCAATATAGAAGCCACATTTCCAGCTCTATAACAGTAGTTTGGTGCTGACCAGACAGTGACCAGTTTAGCATCAAACATATACTTGATACCTGCAACAATAAAAATTAAGGATTTATTAAATTCTACACGGTCAGCTTTCTGTAATGCAGCTAAAATCATATGTATACATAATTAGTGGAAGCGTATTTAATTTTACCAAATGCAATTTATTTCCACTTTCCTAAATGTAAAGAAGTTTCACATTACAAAAAATATATACAGAAAAGTAATTACAAAAGAGAGTCAAACTTCCTAACATAACAAACCTTCATTGACAAGTTGATGTGCTCTACAAATGAGTTTTAACTTATTGGTCTCCGTAAACTTGTGGGTGACTTTGGCGCCAAAGAGCCAACCTGCTCCTCGAGGAGACATGGACCATGACTCGATTTCTTCAGGGTCACTCCATACTAAGTCACAGAAAGCCCCTGTAAGATACAGCAATAGAAAGGAATATATGAAATACACAGTACACACAAATATGGTTGAAGTTTAAGCATAAATTGTTTCAGATGATTAATTTACTTGAGAAACCACTATGCAGCTTAACACCCTGAATTTTGTAAGAACCTCAATCAGTAAAGAAAGGACCTGTCTTCATCTTTAGTTATGCAAGTTTATAGTAAAGTTTCGTTACCGGTAATTCTGATGCAATTTCAGGGAATGATTCAACAATAGGATAGCAATAAATCAGTTCACAAAATTAAAACTTCAATAAAAAGCGACCATGTTAGCATTCGGTCAAACATAAAATTTGTATATATAGCCTACCTTTGTGAGGAATCTCTTGATTACGATTTATAGTTCTTATCTGATCTAGTGTGTTGATTTCTGGTGACAATCCTCCATGAACACATAATATTTCATCATCAATTATCTGCAAGAGAAAATGTGTAAAAAAAAAATATATATATATACATTTAAATTAAAAAGTAATTAATCCCTTGGATCCGAGTGACAAGGCCATTGTGTCATGAACAAATTTGGCAGTAGGGTCAGGTGACAAACACGTTACTGGAAAAACTGGACTGAGAGCCAGGGTGACGGGAACATACCATTATGAAAATTTCACCTGTGGGATGGGGTGAAGGGAATGACTTGCCACGAGGTGTTCAGACTCAGTGGGCATTTATAAAGGGGCTCTTGCATTATTTCCATTGGTAAACAAGTGTGGACCATGATGGGAAGAGCACAAGCACCAGGGAAGACACTATTTCCATTATTTCCATGTTCAGATTTTTTTTTTTACTGACCAACAGCACAAGGTGTATTATAGATAATAAAATATTATGAAAATATATTTAAAAAAACAACTAATAACTTTATCTTACTTAATGTAATGCATGAGATGCACTTCAGCAAAAAAAAGATATAACATTGCAAAGGGGAGGCAAGAAGTCTTGACACTGCACATGAATTCATAAGAACAGAGCCTGCAAGCCACATGTGGACAGCAAGGCACTCGGATCCTATGGGTTTAAAGGAAAATGGAAGAGGGTTCAAATTTTTTTTTAAGTGTCTACCACTGAGCACTGAATTCTATGACCAGTACAACTGGTTATCTAATAACTCGACTTTTCAAGGTGAAACATGTAATATCATAATTTTGTCTTCTGATTATGGAAAAATCAGCATTTGATCAATAAAGAGCAGCCAAGGCTACTAAGAATAAAAATAGTGCAAAATGAAAAATATGAAACCCTCTTGAAAAACTAATATGTATAACAAAAGCACAGCTATTCATGAATGCACAGCTATGAAAACCTGTTTAAAAGTCTTTCCATACTCCACTGATAAGCATGTAACCAAGTTTTATATGACAAGTGAGTAAAGCCACTTACAGCTGCTATGGTAAGTAGATCGAAGACTTTACAGCAGTACTTCCATGCATTTACATTTCCATATTTGTTTTGGCACTCATCTGAAAGTAAAGGCGTCCTTTAAAAAGAAGACTAAAAGACTAAAATCATAAAACTCCAATGTTAATTACAAGAAAATATATACAACCTTTGAAAATTCTTGAAATAAAATCTGTAACATATACAATGGTCTATATTCTGGACAAGTTCATTTACACAATACAACTTTTTTCATTTAACTATTCAACAAAATATGCACAAACCCAGCATGCAACATTAATATCATTGTTATTATTATTTATTATTATTGCAACTTTTACTCAACCCCTTAAAGACTGAGGATTAAAGCAGCATTTTTTATGAGAAATGCGAGCAAGCTATGGTTTGGTTCGGTTTGCTCCGCCTTCCTGAATTCATCAAAAAACGTTTCTAACATCCAGCTTCCTATTGATGTACACAAACTCCCACAATATGAGAAGACTCATTCCCCTTCATGGTAGGTGACATTACTCGTGGAAGAAAACTGACTAGATGCTGTTAGTAATGAATAGTGAAATAACTGATTACAAAGAAATCTTTCCTTACCTTGGTTTTGCATTAACTAAAGATAAACAAAATAAGAATTTCAAAAAATACTTTAATTATTATGTAGCACAAACATTATGATAAAAATCGTTGACGCCCTTTAAAGAAACAATTTAAAATGAAAATATCTACTATTCAGAGCAAAGATAGGTCTTTCAAACTGCGAGTTTGAAAGGCAATAACAAAGGTAAATAAAGACACACTGAACATCCCAGAATAGCCATATGACAAATACATATATCTAGTACCTTTCTTCTACAGAATAATAAAGCTCTCTATATACTCCTGTTAATACTTCTGGTTGGCACAGATACAATTGGTGACAAAATAAGTAAATTATCAAGAGAATTTCATCATTATCACCCATTTCTGTTGGTCATATTGGCAGGGTTTTTTACTATAGTGAGATCATGAAACTGTAAAAAGTTTGAAAATGCTTTGTTCGGTTATGAAACCAGACCAAGATGTCTGACCATGTTCCATCACAAGCACAAGTTTCTAGATATTTCAAGAAATCTTGAAATATCTTGCCATCAAAAATACACCTTAACCACTTCCTGCTGCCTGGCATGTCCGTACATGCCATGGCTGTTGTGGACAAACAAATCTTCCTACTCTGTCTGCTCATCAGACAGAGTAGGAAGTAGCATAATTTCTTTACTAAAACTTTTAGGCAATAGCACCTTAAGTGAAGGTAAACCTTCAAAAATTTGATATTTTTAAAAATTGTATCAAAACACAAGCTCTTATGTGCCTAATGTTGCCCGCAAACTACCAAACAAACTGGGCGGCAATAGGGGAAACTGTTGATGTGCACCAATAAACAATGAATTTTCAACAAATATTTTTTAAAATACTCAAAAATTGGGGGGGGGGGGAATCTCCTGTAATCTATTAGGCTTTGGTAATCCTGTGATGCAATACTTCTGCTAAATACGTAAAAATAATGGAGTTATGACTAAATCTCTGACCCCCCCCCCCACCTCCGGTTCCAATGTTCACTTTGTCGCATCCAAGCAAATACACTCAACAATTTTTTTTTTTTTTTTCCCTATTTATTTTGGTATTCTCTGAAAGCTAGCTGGCAATTCTACTTCTGAATCAGCTGATAGCCACAACTAAGAGACAAAGCAGACAGTCAACATGAAAGAGTCAGAGTGAGAGGCCAGGTGTCTCCTGACTCGATGTGACACCATACCCGATGCGCCCTCATCACACAGTAAGAGGATACTACTAATGATAGATGTTATTCCTGTAACTAATAAACATAATATGATGAGAAATACATGTCAATCACAGCTGCAGCTCAGGAGGAACGGAACCGGACTGCCAGATGGCAGCCAGGACAGCATGTAACCCCCGTGCCATAGGTTCACCACCAGCCTTTAACAGTTCAGCTGGTATGCCGCAGATACCAGCTGCTTTACCACACTCTTCAGCTTGGAAATCGCCCCCCTAACTTCAGTTAGGGAGGGAGGGTCCTCACTGATAGGTGGATCCGGCAGCGGGATCTCGACACTACCCGCATCCAAGTTAACTGTTGGTGGGTCAACCTGGTACAGCTGCTCAAAATACTCAGCCCAACGTTCCCGCACCGCAACAGGATCTGAAACGATCTGACCACTTACTGAGCGAACTGCTGTCACCTGTGAAGAGGGCTTGGAGTTCAGCTTTCTCAGGGCTTGGTATGCAGGACGAAGGTCATTTACTAAGAAATGGCCTTCTACCTCCTCTGCAAGACTCCTAATAAACTGTTCCTTGTCCCTTCTTAACAGGGACCGAGTTCTGCGCACATGAGAACGGTGCAATTCCCGATCCCCTGTCAGACGAGCCGCACGACATGCATCTGTGGCTTCCAGTGTCTCCTGCGAGATGGAATTCTGTACTGCTCTCGGGCGTACACCAATCGTATCTTGAGCTGCATCAAGCGTTTCACGCTTAAAGGTATCCCACAGAAGAACAGGGTCTGTCAGACTGCCAAGCACTGCGAAACGATCAGAGATTGCCTCAGCAAACCCGCGGGCACACTCCCCCTCCCTCAGCCTGTCCAAATGAAACACCCTAGGGTGATCATTTGACCGCTGGGGGTTTTGAAGTGGACCCGGAGGTAGCCACAACCAATCTATGGTCAGTACCACAGAACTCAGCACTCCTGTACACCCTGCAATTCTGAAGGATCCTCCAACGAGTGCTAACAAGTATGTGGTCGATCTCCTTGGCTGCTGTGCATTACCCGCATCACTGTACCATGTCCAGCGATGTGGGTCTGGGCGCTGGTACCAGGAGCCAGAAATCCTCAATTTCTGGGACCTAGCAAAGTCCCGGAAAAGGAGGCTATTCTCGCTACCGGCATCAGCTCCTGAACCATGGGGACCGACAGACATCTCATAGCCAGCTCGATCACAGCCAGATACCGCATTGAAGTCGCCCAGAACAATGCGAATATCTCGTCGGGGACATCTGTCTACCACAGATGTAAGTTTGGCGTAGAACATCTCTTTCACGTCAAGTTTACAAACATCGGTAGGAGCGTACACAGCAATAAGAGACATGAAGCCAAAAGATAGCTTCAATCTCAATACCATTATACGCTCATCAACAGGAGTAACCTCTACTACCGAGGGCTGGAGTCTGCTGGAGATGGCAATGGCTACTCCCTGGAGATGGTGGCCATCGCTGCGGCCCGACCAGTAATAGGTGTAGCCACCTACACAGGTCATGCCGCTGCCAGGCCTCCTCACCTCCGAGAGAGCAGCCACCTCAACTCTCAGCCTCCCCAGTTCCCTCGACAGTAGAGGCAACCGATCATCCTGACGCAAAGAACGGACGTTCCAAGCCCCCACCCTAACTTCCCGCCTGAGGTTCAGCCTCTGGCAGTCGCTCCGGGTGGATGCCACCTCTGCCACCCCCACCGACGCTGCCCCATATAAAAGGGGTGGCGGGCTGCGTGCCCCATCATCCACCTGTGGGGTTCCCGAGGGCTTTCCCCCACAAGCTTCACTCTGGGCTGGCGGCCACCAGAGCGCAGGCGAGACGGGTAGTTCCCGTTCCCAGCCTGCGCTCCAGCAGTCGCCCTCCCAGCAGGGCCCACAGTCCGCCTCACTTGCTGGGTGGGAGGGGCTTTTCCCCTCCTCCCAGCCTTTCCATTTAATTTTTACTGCCGATTGGTTTATATCTGGGGGGAGGAGGACTGGCAAGGCCCACCTCCCCCGAGCCTCCCATTAACCCCAGGGGGCTAGGGGGCAGGAGTTGGTACAGGGCCAGGGCGTGTCCACACGCCGGACGGCC
>NW_020868803.1:437425-439925 GCF_003789085.1 Penaeus vannamei
GTAAATCCGTAAGAAATATAAGCTTTATATAAAAAAAAATCTAACACATCCAAGACACATACGGAACAGGCAAAACAGAATGACAAACAATTACAAAAACAGAAAATATAACAACAGTGTCACTGGAAAGAGTGCAGTTGTGGAACTAATGATTGCAATGATAATGAAAGGCTTGCAAATTGTTGCAGAAAGATAAAGGGCAGAAAAAAAGGGAAAATATTATCAGTATTGTTATGACCGTTGTTACCTTTATCAATATCTCAACCATGACCACCATAATTATTCTTATCATTGCAATTATCCCTGTCCTTAATTATCCTCATCATCTATGAATAATGTTATTATTGTTATCGCCACTACTATCATAATTTCATCTTTCCTTTATCATTACCATTACTATTCAGTGACGATTATTATCCTTATCATTAAACACATTTGTAATTATTGTCATCACCTTTATCGCCATTGGTATCATCATTAGCAATAATAGAAGTTTTCGCAATATCACAACCATCACTTCTTTCATTATTACCATTATTGTTATCATTGTTAACATCATTACTGTTAATGTTTTGATTACTGTTATAATTAATCTTATATTAGCTATCATTCTCGTCATTATTTTCGTTATTATCATTATCGTCCTTGTTATGATTAGTGATAGTAATAATAGCAGTAGTGCTATAGTTGTTATCATTGCATTATCATAATCATTGTTATTATCATTACTATTACCAGTATTATTTTCATTATCACTATCAAAATCATTATCATTGTTATTATTATTACGACTATTTTTATCATTGTTATCATAATTATTATTACTATTGTCATTGCTATTATTATTACCATTATTATCATAATTACTATCATCATCAATACTATCATCATTACTTGTGTTATAATGATGATAATAATAATAATATTAATGATAATCATTATCATCATCATTATTATTATCATTATTATCATCATCATCTTGATTTTCATTGTTGTTGTTCTTATTATCATTATCATTATCATTATTGTTATTATTACTATTATGTTATCATGATCATTATTATTATTATTATTATTATTATCATTATTACTGTTATCAGGATATTTTTTTTTGTTATTATCATTATTGTCATCATTATCATTATCGGTTTTATTATTATTGTTATCATTAGTAATAGTATTATCATTATTATTATTATTATTATTATCATCATTAGTCTTACTAGTATCAATTTTATTGTTATCATTACTATTATCATTTTTATCATTCTCATTATTATTATCACTTTATCAGTACCAATATTATCGTAATGATTGTCATTACCATCATTATTATCATAATTGTTAATGCTATTATCATTATCATCATTACTGTTATTATCATGATCCTTATAATCATTATCTTTATCATTATTATTATCATTATCATTATTATTATCATCATTATTAATGTTATCATTATCATTGTTATCATCATTGTTGTTATATTTATTACTTTTTTATCAAAATCATTATCATCATAATTCCTTCTTCCTGTATTCTCTAACATTTCATCTCCCTCAATTTCTTCTTCTTTCTCTTCCCTCCTCCTCCTTCTCCCCTTCCATTCCCTCCTCCCCTCCTCTTCTCATTATCATCATCATTAGCATTATAATCATCATCATCATTATTATTACACCATTTATGTCATATCATCATATTATCATCCTTTACTCTTAGAGCATTTCCTTCCCTTCTCCTTCTCCTACTTTCTTCTCCTCCCCCTCCCCTCCCTCCTCTCCCTCTCCTCCCTTCTTCCCTCTTCCCTCCTCCTCCTCCTCCCCCTTCTCCTCCCTCCTCCCCTTCCTCCTTTCCTCCTCTCCTCCCCCTCCTCCCCACCTCCCTCTCCCCTTCCTCATCCCTCCTCCCCTTACTCCTCCTCCCCTCCTCCTCCTCCTCCCTCCTCCTCTCCCCCTCCTTCCCTCCCCCTCCTCCTCCTCAGCCCCCGTTCCTTTCTCCTCCAGAGGGGCGAGTGCGGAAATCCCTCAAGTATTAAATATGGCATCGTGACGACAACTAGGACAGCCGGTGAGTCCTGGCGAAGCACTCATCGCAAAGCGGGGAGTTAGGAGGGATGGAGGAGGAAAGGAGAAAGAAGGAGGGAGAAAGAAGGGGTTGGAAAGGGAAAGATGGAGAGGGGAAGGGGGAGGAAAGGAGAAAGAGGCGGAGAAAGAAGGGGTTGGAAAGGGGAAAAGAAGGGAGGAGAGAAGGGGTTGGAAAGAGGGAAAGATGGGAGGGGAAGGAGGAGGAAAGGAGGAAAAGGGGCGGGAGAAAGCAGGGGTTAGAAGGAGAAAGAGGAGGATGAGAGGAAAAGATGGGAGAAGGGCGGAGGAAAGGAGAAAGATGGAATAAGCAAAATAAGAGAGAAGAGAAGGGGGAAAGGGATAGGTCGAAGAAAAATAGAAATCAAATTCCTAAAAATAGGTGAAAGGATACCCAAAAAAAGAAAGCAAATAGAAGA
>NW_020868803.1:444925-454925 GCF_003789085.1 Penaeus vannamei
GATGACAATGATGACGATAACATTTATAATGATAATGATAATAATAATATTGATAATGATAATAAAAAATAATAATAATAGTAACAATAATAATGATAATGATAATGATAAAAGTAATAATATACTATAATAACAATAATATGATTAATGATGATGATAAATTACAATAATTATAATAATAATGATAATAATAATAATAGTAATAATGATAACAGTAATGATGTTATTGATAATAATTATCATAATATTAGTACTAGTAATTCTAGTAATGATAATGATAATAATAAAGACAATAATGATAATGAAAATTAATATAACGGTGATAATGGTAATGATTATATCAATAATCATATTGATGATGATGGTAATTAAAATGATAAAAGTATAAATGTTAATGACTGTACTAATAATAATGATAGTAATAATAATCATTATAGTTATAATGTTCATAAGAAAAATTATAATAATGATAACAATAATAACAATGATGATGGCCATATAATAATAACAATAGCGATAATAACAATAATAATGATAACAACAATAATAATGAAAACAATAATAATAATAATGACAAATATGATAATAATGATAATGATAATAATAAGAGAAATAAAAGTAATGATGATACCAACGATATTGATGATAACAACTACAGTGATGATAATGTTACAATAACATAATGATATTAAAATTACTCAAAATAATAATGAAAATAATATTAATAGTAATAATGATCAAATTCAAAATTATAATAAGAGCAACAATAGTAATATTAATACAATGATGATAATAACAATAATAGCAATAATAATAATAACGAAAATAATGATAACAGTAAAGATAGCAATAATTGTATTAGTGATAATGATGATACTAACATTAATGATGATAATGATAAATATAATGATGAAAATAATAATAATGTTGATAATAAAAACAACAATGATAATAATAATAAATAATGATAATAATAATATAATAACAATAATTACTATTATAATTATTGCTATCATTATTATATTATCATTATTATTATTATTATTATTATTATTATATTATCATATTATTATTATATTATCATTATCATTTTTATTGTTATTATTATTTTGATAATGATAATGATAATAATAATGATAATAATATAATAGTAATAAATATAATGATAATAACAATAATAATGATAATAATGATAATAATGATAATTATATAATAATAATTAATAATAATAATAATAATAATAATAATGATAATATAATAATAATAATAATAATAATAATAATAATAATATAATAATAATGATAATAATAATAATAATAATAATAATAATATAATAAATAATAATAATAATATAATAATAATAATAATAATAATAAAATAATAATAATAATGATAATATATAAAATTATATGTAATAATGATAAGGATGATGATGATAATAATAGCATAGGAAGATGGTAATAACAATAATATCGATGATAATAATGCATCATAAAAATCATGATAATAGAAATGGTGATGATAATCATGATTGTGATAATATCAATGATAATGACAATTATGATGATGATGATAAATGATAATAATGATAATAATAACAACCAAACAACAATAATAATACGGATAATAATGATGATAATGATAATAGAGTAATATGATAAATAAGTAATAATAATAATAATAATAATAATAAATAATAATAATAATGATAATAATAATAATAATAATAATAATAATAATAATAATAATAATAATAATAATAATAATAATAATAATAATATAATAATAATAATAATAATAATAATAATAATAATGTATTGATAATATAATATAATGATAATAATAATAATGATAATAATGAATGATAATGGATGATAACAATAATAGTTTATAATGGTAACTATAATAATAATAATAATAATAACAAAAATTATAATGATGATAATAATAGTGATAATAACGAAATTGATAATGATGATGGTGATAGTAATAAAGCTGATAATAATGATAAAGAAAATAACGATAATAGATTCAATATTATACCCCTACTACTACTACTACTGATGATGATAATAATGAAAATAGTGATAATGATATTCACGATAATGATTATAATGATAATAATAATAATGATTATAATGATAATAATGAATGATAATTATAACAATAATGATAATAATAATTGTAACGATGATAATTATGATAATAACAACAATAATAATGATGATAACAATAGTAATGATAATAATAACGATAAAGATTATCATAATGATAATAACAACAGCAATAATATTATAACAATAATGATAATAACAACAGCAATAATAAATGAAATAACAATAAAAACCATGATAGTGATAAGAGTGATATTAACAACGATAATTATGAACGCAGCAACGTGTACACAAAAATGAAAATGAAAACAGCCACAATGATAATTGAAAATGAATATTACGTTTCGAACTCTTGGCGTTCCTCTTCAGACAAATAATAAACCGAAATGGATACGAGAGAATTTTCAGTAACCATCATCATCACCATCATGAATAGGGGATAATCATATGATTAATTATGGTGACGAAGATAATGATAAGAAACAATAATGAAAAAAAAGATAGATATGATGATAATGACTATAATCGTTATCTTTAACAATATTTTCATCATTATTATTATCCTTATTATTAGTAGTAGTATTATCATCATTATTCCTATAATATTACTAATATTCTCATCAGTATCACTATCTTCACCATGCAGAAATTAATGATGCTGATGAGGATGACAGTTATAATATTAAGGATAATGATAGATTATGACAAAGGCTAATAATGATAATGATAATAATAATAATAATAATAAATCAAGTCAATGATGATAATAATAATGATGATAATGGTAATAATACTAATTATACTACTTGTACTACTACTACTAACTACTACTAATATAATAATAATAATAATAATAATAATAATAATAATAATAATAATAGCAATAGTAATGAAACGATAACGACAATAACAATGATGATAACAA
This sequence comes from Penaeus vannamei, assembly GCF_003789085.1. Lineage (NCBI taxonomy): Eukaryota > Metazoa > Arthropoda > Malacostraca > Decapoda > Penaeidae > Penaeus > Penaeus vannamei. The sequence goes on from NW_020868803.1 coordinate 447,965, forward strand.
TAATGATTTATAATAATTATACGAAATATAACAATAATGATAATGATAATAATAACAATGATGATGATAACAAGCATAATGATAATAATCATTATCATGATAATAAGAAAAATAAAATAACAAACAATAATAATAGATAGAAGAATAAGAACGATAAAAGTAATAACAATAATAATAGCTATAATATAAATCATAATAATAACAATAGTAGTAATAATGAAAATAAATATGAATGATGAATAATGAGATAATAATGAGATAATAATAATATATTAATGATAATAATACTAATAATAATGATAATAATAATAATAATAATAATAATAAAATGCATATAAAACTGATAATAATAATATATGATATAATTATGAAATTAATAATATCAATAATAATGATAATAGTAATGATAATAAATAATAATAATGATATGATAATGAATAATGAAATTAAATAATTTTTTTTACTTCTTATCCTTATTATCTATTATTACTATTTTGATTATCATTATTATATTAATATATATATAATGATTATCATTGCAGTATCATTGCTATTATTAGTTTATTATCAATATTGTTATTATTATTGTTATCATCATGATTATCATTATCATTATTACTATTATCATATCATTCTCGTTATTATTGTGATTGCTACGATTGTCACTGTCATTATCATTACTGCTATTAAAACTACTACTATTACTAATGGTAATAATGATAATAATAACAACTATCACTGCTGTTATCATCGTTATTATAATGATAATGATGAATAACAATGAAAACAGCAATAATGATAACTAACAAAAAAAAGATTGTGTGTCAAAATTTGAAAACTCAAAAAATAAAAAAAAAATCCCATTATTATTCTCTGCTGTCTTCTATTTCCCCTTCTGTCCATCTCTCCCCTCTTCTCTTCCCTCCTCCCCCCTCCTCGTCCCCTTCCCCCTCCCCCCCCTCACTTCCATTTCCCCCTCGCCCTCTCTTCGGCTCTTCATGTATTATTAAAGCCCATTCTTCTCGACTTGATCTCTAACTCTCTTTCCTATTCCTCTCCATTATATAAGCTTTAATAGCAATAAAAAAGGCTTTTTCTCCCTCCTTCTTCTTCTTCTTTCTGTTTCCCCCTTTTATTCGGGAGTGGGGTTCTTCTTCTTCCTCTTCCTCCGCCCCCCTCTTCCACCTCTACTCTTTTATACCTATTGTTATTGTTCATTCTTGTTCTTCTTGTTATTGTTAACTACTTATTGTTATTGTTATTGTTTATTTTTATATTGTTATTGTTAGAAGCGGTTGTTTTGAATGTACATATTGTTCACTATTGTTCTTCTTCTTTTGATAATATTAGTATTATTTTGAATGTATTTGCTGTTCACTGCTGTTCTTCTTCTTCTTCTTCTGATAATATTGGTCTTGTTAGAAGCGATAATTTTGAAGGAATATGATGGTAATGATAATTCTTGTTATTTTCATTGTTCTTGACATTATTGCCGGATATTACCATTTTTTTCGTTGTGATTATTGTTCTCTTATTGCTGTTCTTAATTTTTAAAAAATGACAAATAGAAGAATGGTGATAACTTAAAGGTAAAAGGAGTTAATGATGGTGATGATGATAATGATAATGATTTTATTGATAATAAAAACTAACGCCAATGACGACAATTAAAGTAATAATGATATAATCAAGAAAGTAATCATTACAATAATATTGATGATGATAATAACAACAATAGTAATAACAATGATAATAATAATAATGATAATAATATTAATAATAATGATAATATTACTATTATTATCTTTATTATTAATGATAATGATAATGATAATACACTGATAATAACAATAGTAATTAATATTTTCATTTTAATTGTTATCATTATTACTGATAACATGATCATTATTATATCATTACTATTATCATTATCATTATTATCATTATCATTATCATTATCATGACCATAATCATTATTAGTATTAGCATCATCATTATTGTTAGTATTGTTATTATTGAATAGCAAAAAAAAATAATATAGAAAATAGTACTAATAGTAATAGCAATAACAGGAACAACATAGTAACAATATTATTAGTAACAACAATGATAACAATTATAATGGCAATAATTATAATAACGATAATAGTAATGGCAATGATAATGATAATAATAATAGAAATAGTAATAATGATATTAATAATAATGATAGTGAGGATACTAATGGTGATAATAATAATCATAATCATAGTATAATTATAATCATGATAATAATGATAAGAATAACAAGAAGGATAAGGATGATGATGATAATGATAAAAAGAATAATAAAAATAATAAAAGAAAAAACACAGTACTACTGATCATAATGATAAGGACGATAACAATAATAATGATAATAGTAATATTAATAATGACAATAATAATAATAATAATAATAATAATAATAATAATAATAATAATAATAATAATAATAATAATAATAATAATAATAATAATAATAATGATGATGATAATGAAGATGATGATACTAATAATAATGAAAATGATAATAATAATAATATTAATATTAATATTAATAATATTATCATTATTATTAATATTAATAATAATAATAAAAAATAAATAATAATAATAATAACAAGAAGAAGAAGAAGAATGATATCAATAACAGTAATAATAATGATAATAATAATAACAACAATAAGGATGACAAAATAATCATAATAACAGTAATAAGTAACGATAATTTTAATTATGGTAATAATGATACTAAAGATAATTATTGTTATTACAATAATCACAATAATAATGATAACGACAAAAATAGAAATAGTAATATTAATAATAATGATAATAGTAATGATAATAACAATGATAATAATTATAATGATAATAATAATTATAATAACAATAATAATAATAATAATAATATAATGATATGATGATATGATGATGATGATGATGATGATGATGATGATGATGATATGATGATGATGATGATGATGATGATAATAATAATAATAATAATAATAATAATAATAATAATAATAATAATAATAATGATAATAATAATAATAATAATAATAATAATAATAATAATAATAATAATAACAACAACAAACAATAATAATATAAATAATAATAATAATAATAATAATAATAATGATAATAATAATAATAATAATAATAATAATAAAATAATAATAATAATAATAATAATAATAATAATAACAATAATGATAATATAATAGCAATAATGATAAAAATGATATCATAGAATAATGATTATGATAATAATATTAACAGCAATAACAATGGTAATGATAACAATAATAACTGTTATTATTATTATAATAACAATATGAACTAATAATAACAATAATAATAATAATAAATAATAATAATAATAATAATAATAATAATAATAATAATGATAATAATAATAATAATAATAACAATATAATAATGATAATAATAATGATAATAATAATAATAATAATAATAATATAATGATAATAATAATAACAAAACAACAACAACAACAATAGCAATAATTTATCATATTTATGATACTGGTGATGATGATAATGATGATGATTTCATTGATAATAAAAACTGACGCCAATGACGACAATTAAAGTAATAATGATATAATCAAGAAAGTAATCGGCCTCTCTTAAATAATAATAACAATAATAATAGTAGAGATGATAATAATCATAATATCAATAACAACAATGACAATGATAATAATAATAATGACAATAATAATGATGATATTATTAATAATAATAATAATAAAATAATAATAATAATAATAATAATAATAATGATAATAATGATAATAATAATAATAATAATAATAATAATAATAATAATAATAATAATAATAATTGTAATAATAATAATAATAACAATAATTATTATTATTATAATATCAAAAAACAACAGCAACAACAACAATAACAATGGTAATGATAACAATGATAATAGTAGTGATGATGATAATGATAACGATATTAATAATAATAAAGGATAATGATAGTAATAATCTCATTAACAATAATAATAGTAAGAAGAAGAGTAATAACAATTGCAATAACAATAATTATAATAATGATGATGATGAGAGTAATAATCATAATCATAATAATGATGATGATAATAATAATCATTATAATTACTATTAATGTTAGTATTATCATTATTACTAATACCATTATTATTTTCATCATTGTCATATTATCATCGTTATTATTACTATTATCATTATCAATCGTAATAATGATAATAATAGTCATATCAACAATATTATTAATTATGATGATAATGATAAAAACTGTAATGATTATTGTTATTGTTATTATCATTATTATCATCATCATTATTACATTAATAGTAATAGTAATAATAACAATAATAATATCAATAATGATGATAATATTGACATCAATAATAATAATAATAATAATAATAATAATAATAATAATAATAATAATAATAATAATAATAACAAATAAATAATAATAATAATGATAATTATAATAATAATGATAATAATAATAATGATAATGATAATAATGGTATTGTTCTCGTTTCGTGGTTAGTGATACTGTTACCGTTTTCATTATTATCGCCATAAAGATAATGGTAGAAATATGAATAAGAATAAGGACAATGATAAAAATTACGACAATGATAATAACAATCTTCATGTTATTCTAGTAATTGTTTACTAATTTAATAACAATTATATGGACTTCGGCAATGAAGATCACATTAATATGAGGAATTAGAATATCATCAAACAACGATATCACAAGAAAATCAAAGCGATATCGCATTTTAAAGATTACATCGCCATACGAAAGTCGAAGCCCAGCGCCATATAAATCCATCCCGCAATTTCCTTTTATTTAAGAAATATCTTTCTTTCTATTACTTCGTCTCTCACTTTAATGAACAGGAAGATCCAGATAGTGTACTAATACCGCTCGGGGACATCGCTCTCCCAAGGCAATGCTGCGACATCCTTGGAATGTTTTTGTCCTTGTATCGTTTTACAGGGAATCGCGGTCTGTTGGAGGCTGGTCGCCGTTGTGTATTAATGGACCATTTCCTGAGGACCTGTTTTGGTTCTCTTAGATTCTCCCTGGTGCAAGATTTTCTCTGTCTGCCTCTCTGTCTGTTTCTGTTTCTCTCTCTGTCTCTCTCTCTCTCTCTCTCTCTCTCTCTATATATATCTATATCTATTATATATATATATCCTATCCTCTTTCCCTCTCTCCTTTTCTCTCTTCTCTCCTCCTTCCTCTCTCTCTCTCTCTCTCTCTCTCTCTCTCTCTCTTCTCTCTCTCTCTCTCTCTCTCTCTCTCTCTCTCTCTCTCTCTCTCTCTCTCTCTTCTCTCTCTCTCTCTCAACCAGGTATTAAAATTTCAATTCGTTGCCGAGATGGAGATGGATGTGGTTAAGGCAAGTGTGGAAGAGGAAAGCGAGTGGGTTTGAGTATCGAGCCTTGAGGAACGCCAGATTTTGGTTCCTTCTCTCTCTGCCTTTCTTTCTTTCTTTCTCTCTCTCTCTCTCTCTCTCTCTCTCTTCTCTCTCTCTCTCTCTCTCTCTCTCTCTCTCTCTCTCTCTCTCCTCTCTCTCTCTCTCTCTCTCTCTCTCTCTCTCTCTCTCTCTCTCTCTCTCTCTCTCTCTCTCTCTTCGATTTTCATCTTATACTTTTATAACGAGAAATTTTGGTAAGGTAGGAAGAATAAGACTAAATCCCCTAATTATTTACTAATATGATGTTTATGATGAATTTACATTTTTTCTCTTGGTTTCCATCTTCCCGGTAATAGAATGAATTAGAATTATAACGAAAAAATCATAGAAAATGTAAAATCCCAACTCCAACTAAACTTATCTAAATAACTGTTTTTAAATCAGTCATTTATCGGAAATGACAGTCTTTCCGTAGGCCTAATGGTAAGAATGAACTCAACAGCGCTAGTAATACCATGGACAATAATAACAGGAAAGAGAACAATGATGAGAGTGCGTTTGTATGTGTGCATTTGTATGTGTGCGCTTGTGTGTGTGTGTATGTGTGTGTGTGTGTGTGTGTGTTCATGGGCAAATGTTTGTGCGTGTACCTGCTCTGCATTAGCGTGGGTTTGCGTGTGCGTACAAGCAAGAGCACAGGTAAGTCGACCACACTCCCCGTGGCCAAGGTAAGTGCCGCCGACCAACACTGCATTCTAATACGTGCGCACGGCAGTCACCTTCCCGGGGCGTACACTGCACGAACAAAACCTATTGATCACAGTATCCCTCAAGACATGACGATGACGGAGACGATGAAGACGAAGAAGATGGAGGGGGAGGGGGGTGGAGGGAGGAGGGGAGAGGGTCCTTCTTAGTGCACGTTTTCCTAAGTTCTCCTCCCCCCCCTCCCCCCCCCTTTTACCTCTCCCCTACCTATGTTGTCCCGCTGAAACAAACACGCACCAATTATGTGGTCATTGAGGTCTCTTGAAAGCAACGTAGGAAGGATAAATTGCAACTGGAAAAGATTAGTTGTCAACAGAGCACAATGGCTGAATAACGAGCCATTGAGCCACCATTATAAGCCAGAAAGGGAGGGCAATTTTGTTGTGGCTATAAAAGAGAACTAAGATTTTGATAGGATTGGAATTGCACGGTCTGCTGGTCACCCCCCTCCCCCCTTCGCCTCCCCTCCTTTCCGATCTATCTCCCCCCCCCCTTCTCTCTCTCTCTCTCTCTCTCTCTCTCTCTCTCTCTCTCTCTCTCTCTCTCTCTCTCTCTCTCTCTCTCTCTCTCTCTCTCTCTCTCTCTCTTTTCCCATCTCTCTTCCTTCTATCTGTCTCTCTTCCTCCTATACCTCTCTCTTCTTTCTATATCTTTTCCTTCTATCTCTCTCTCTTTCTCCTATCTCCCCTCTTCCTCCCCC
>NW_020868803.1:469925-472425 GCF_003789085.1 Penaeus vannamei
CTGCGACCATAACACAGGACGGAGTGGTCTACCAGGCACCCTCCAACACACGGTTCTGCTTTGTTTATTGGCTTGTTTCTCGTCGCTAACTGAAGGAGATGAACACTGGGGTTAAAGACCAGAGAAAAAAATAAAGAGGCTTGATATATAAGTGACGATAAACATAGTCGGCACCCTCAGAGGCGGAATCAAACGTAATGCCAAATGTGCAATGATGTTGATATTAACACATCTACGTTTCCTCGTCTCTTTTCCGAAGTCAGAACGCAATCCCACAAAAGTCGGAATAAAGAGCCAGGGTCCCGTTCCTCCCCCCCCCTGCCTCCCCTCCCCCACCCCTTCGCTCCCTCTACGCAGCTAATCAGCCTAAAAGCACGATGGTAAACAGCCCCGCCGCTCCAGCTGTGCATTGCGTGATGATCGAGGAGGCAAAGCGACGCCCACCTGCGTGTTCTCCCGCGAACGACAAAATGGCAAACGCTTTATATATAGGCTGAATCACGTCTCCCTTTATTAGAGGCAAAAAATGCTTTCCGTAAGCGAACTTTGCCCGACTCTCGTCCTGCGGCCTTCTGCTTCCTTAAGTTGGCAGAGGCGGGGCTTCGCGTCTCTCCTCCGGCAGGCGATAATGGTCCTTACGAGCGCGCTCCTTTCTTGGCGTCCGAGCTCGTTTGTCGCTCCCGCCCGGACGCGGAGAGCGACTCGCGGCGGCGGCGTCCCTCGCCCTGGCGGAGGCTTCGTCTGAGGGCTCCTCGAGGCTCGTCCGAAGGCACATCGGGAGCGAGAACTGATCCCTGGGCATATACCATGCTGCAGTGTACGGTGTGCTTATGATTGAATACGAATTATTTACATTATTCACACGCATACACATGTATGTATTAATGTGCGCACACACACACACACACATTTATAGGTGTGATATATATATATATATATATATATATATATATATATATATATATATATATATACATACATACATACATATATATGATACATGTACATATGTGTGTATGTGCATGTATTTATGTGTGTGTATATATATATATATATATATATATATATATATATATATATATATATATATTACATACATATAGATATATATAGATACATGCATATATATAATATACTATATATATACATATGCATATTTACATCAAAACACACACACACACGTATACATATATTGATGTGCATATGCACACGCGCACACAAATATGTATGTGTGTATGAATATATGTATATATATATATATATATATATATATATATATATATATGTAATATATATGTATATATATGTATATATATATATATATGTATATATATATAATATATATATATATATATATATATATATATATATATATATATATATATATATATTATATGTGTGTGAATGCTTGCATGCCAAGATATAATATTCGCGCTCATGTTGACATATGTTTGTAAATAATTACACCCCCGGTGCATGCGCACACATTTCACACATGTTAACAGGCAATATTCGTGTCTCCGCGCCCGCACATTTGCATATAAATCCCCGCCCGCCCGCGCGTGTCCGAGCCCAAGCCGCGTCTCTGGTTCCTCCCGGAGCCCTCGGCCTGTCGGTCGCCCTCCCGAGGCCGCCCATCGAACCCGAGCCATCGGTCAGTCAGTCGGGCGAGGGCGTGTGTGTCCGCGGCCCGTAAGTCGCAAGTCGGGCCCGGGTCTGCCTCGCAGACCGCCGTCCGCCGCCGGTCCGCTGACGGCGAGTTCTCACGGCATGGCGTGAGTGAGCGTCCCGCCGGATACGGAACGGCTCGCTAATGCTGCCGTATTTCGAGGTCTTAGCGATCTCGTATTCCCGTCGGTTGTTTAAAGCGGTGTTTGTTTTCATCAATCTTTTGTTTGATATTAGTTACTTTGTAGCGCTCGGCGATTTTTAATGTAGATTATGCTATTAATAGTTATGCTTTTCTGTGTTTACCGTAGGCTTGCAAACCTTCCTGGTTCTTTCTCCGAAAACCCGATGACGCAACATACAAACACATATATATTCGTTTACATTACAGACCTCTGATGTAAACGTATATATACAAATGCGCACATACACAGAAAACTCCCTCTGTTTACCCTTTATGTATATTTCACCAACACTTGCAAGAACCGCAAACTCTCGTCATGGAATCGCTTTAAGAGGCGCTGAGTGAAAGCTTCATCTAAATATTTTCATGAACTTCGCGCAGTCTAGACACAAGCCATATCCCACCACGCGGCCCTTTGTTGAGATCACGCCCCTGGTCATCGGCGTGGGCGTGAGTCACTGTGGCAATCGAAATGCATCCGCTTGTGGGCTGCCCGATGCGCGCCATTGCTTGCGTTGCTGCTTCTAAAGTCAATTTTTACGCTTCCCTTCATTGGTTAGGGAGATGAGAATTGTATAATTCTTAGAAATAACGACAAAAGTAGAACGATAAAAAATAAACTCCATATCAAATATAGTCGACGCTTTA
>NW_020868803.1:479925-483919 GCF_003789085.1 Penaeus vannamei
CATTATTATAACTACTATTAACATTGCAATTATTATTTTCATCATTTTATTACTATAATCATTATTATTACCATCAATATTATCATTGTTATTATCACTGTTATTATCATATCATTTTTATTATCTTGATTATTGTTGTTATTGTTATTATGGTTGCTGTTGTTATCATTATTGTCATTATTATCATTATCATTATCAGTAATAATAATGATATCATTATTACTATTAGTAGTAGTAGTAGTAGTAGTGGTACTATCATAATTGTTATCATCATTATCATTATCAGTGTATCATCATAGTTATCATCATTATGAAAATCGTTACAATTATCATCATCATTACTACTATCATCATTACTTCCATTGTTATTATTATCGCTATTATTATTGTTGTTATTGTTATTATCATTATTATCCTCATCATTGTTGTTATCATTTTTATCATTATTATCCTTATTATTGTATTATTATCATTGTTATTATTATCATTATTAATATCATTGTTATTATAATTACTGTTATCATTGATATTATTATTATTATTAGCATCGTTATTATTATTGCTGCTATCATTATTATTATTATTACTATTATTACTATTATTATTTCCATCATCATTGTTAGTGTTATTATTATTGTTATTACTATTATCACTATTATTATAATTCTTACTATGATTATTGTTGTTATTATTAATAGTATTATTGTTATTGCTATAATTATTATCATCATCTTTATTATCATTATCATCATTAGTATCATTATAATTTGCATTATCATCATCATTATTATTATCATTATTATAGTAAGCCATATAGAGAACCACACTAAAAAAATGTGAATCATACACACAAAGAAGGAAAGAGGAGAAAAAAAAATCAAAAACAAATTAAATGAACTCAAAAACTTGTCAAGAGAAGGAACAATTATTATCAATCAATCACCATTATTGATTTAGTTATCATTATCATTATCATTGTTGTTGATATTGTTTTTAATTATTACTATCTTTATATTTTTTGTTGCTATCATTTTTGTCATTGCTGTTGTTATTAGCCTGATTATCATTATTATTCTATTATTATTTTTTGTGTTATTATTATCATTATTATTATTATTATAATTATTATTATCATTATCATTATTATTATTATCTTTATTATTATTATTGCTGTTGTTATTGTTGCTGTTGTTGTTATCATTATTGTTATTATTATCATCATTATTATTATCATCATCATTATCTTTTTTTTGTAATCATCATTATCAATATTTTTTTATTATCATTATCATTACCATCATTATCATTACTATTATTATCATTATCATTATTAACATAATTATCGTTATTCTTTTCATTATTGTTATTATCATTATCAATTATTTTTTTATGATTATCATTATTATATTATTTTCGTCATTATCATTGTACCTATCATTATCATTACTTTTAATATAATTTTTTTGTTATCATTGTCATTATTATTATTATCATCATCATTATTAAAGCCACTATTGTTATCATTATTACCATGATTAATTATATTAATATTTATGTAACAATCTTAATTAATCATTGTTATTGTAATTATTATCAATTTATCATCATTGCCAATATGATTATTATTTTCATTATCATTATCAATATCATAAATATTTTCTTATTGTTGTTGTTGTTATTATTGCAGTCATTATTATTACTATTATCATTACTATCATTATAAATATCATTATCATTACTTTTATTATCATCATTATTATCATAATCATTATTGTTATTATCATTATTATTATCATTATCATTATCATTATCGTTATCATTATTCTTTTACTAACTATTATCATTTATTATTATATTATAATAATATAATAATTATTATTATTATTATTATTATTATTATTATTATTATTATTATTATTATTATCATTATTATTACTATTATTATTATTATTATCATTATTATTATTATTATTATTATTATTATTATTATTATTATTATTATTATTATATTATTTTATCATTATTATTATTATTATTATTATTATTATTATTATTATTATCATTATTATTATTATTATCATTATTATTACTACTACTACTACTACTACTACTACTACTACTACTACTACTACTATTATTATTATTAGTTTAATTAATATTGTTATTATTATTATCATTGTCAAAATTATTATCATTGTTGTTGGTGGTGGTCTTGTGATCATTATCATCTTTATAATTACCTATACTATATACTATTTATCGTAATTGCAATCATGATTATTATTGTTATTATCATAATCATAATCATTATCATTTATGTTAGTAGTAGTAGTAGTAGTGATAATAGTATAATTAATATTACTATTATCATTGTTATCGTTATTATCATTACTATTGTTCTTATTCTTATCATTAACATTATTAGTATCATCAATATTATCATCATTATCAATATTACTATTATTGTTATTATCATCATTATTGTAATTTCTATGATTATTGTTGTTGCTTTTATTATCCTCATTATCATTATTTTCGTTATTACTATTATCATTATTATCCTTACTATTATCATTATTACAATCATTGTTATCATTATTATTATCATTATTAGCATTAATATCATCATTATCATCATTATTATTATCATTATCATTATTATCATTATTACCATTATTATCATTAATATTATTATTTTCATTACTACCATTATAATTATCATTTTTATCATTGTTATCATTAACATTGTTATCACTATTATTTTTGTTGCTATCATTATCATGATGATAATCATTAAAATAACGATAATGGTAAAAATAGTATTAATGATAATAACAATAATGATAATAATAATGCAGCCACTTGGGGGGCAAGCCAGCCCAACTGAGTGCCGGTCACAAGCCCGGATAAATGCAGAGTGTTGCTGGACGGGAAGGGCATCCGCGGCGTAAAATAAAAACCGCTCCAAACCAACATGACAGAAGCTGAAAGAATATTGGCCCTCAGTCCCCGGCAGCCCTTAAATGGGCAGAGGGTGCTAAGAATATCCGGTTTTGCAGGGAGAGGTGAAATGCCTAACTCCACTCAAATTCAAGCCGTTAAAGTCGGCAGCCTTAATGTTGGCACAATGTCAGGAAAGGGGAGGGAGGTTGTGGATCTCATGGAGAGAAGAAAGTTGGAGGTACTTTGCCTACAGGAAACACGATGGAGGGGGAATAAGGCCCGAGAGCTGGGGAGAGGCTTTAAGCTTTTCTACAGTGGAGCAGATGGAAGAGGAAGGAATGGAGTTGGAATAATCCTGAGTCCCAATCATAAAGAAAACGTCATCAGTGTCTGGAGAAAGAAGGACCGAATAATGTTGATTAAACTAATTATCGGAAATACAATCATTAATATAATGAGTGTATATGCACCACAAGTAGGCTGCGATGATGAAGAGAAAGACAAATTTTGGCAAGACCTAGATAGTATGTGCACAGAGATACCGGATGTTGAAACAGCCTTGATTGCTGGCGATTTCAATGGTCACGTGGAGAGAGAAACTTGGCAATAGAGCGTGTCCATGGTAGATATGGGAGCGGGGCTGTAAATCCCAACGGAGAACGGCTAATTGACTTCGCAGTGGCATACGATCTGGCTATATTGAACACGTTCTTCAAAAGAAGGATTACAATACATATGAAAGTGGAGGACAGGAAACACAATTGGACTACATATTATACAAGAGAAGTAAAATGATGAAGTCAGAAATTTTAAGGTAATTAAGGGAGAAACAGCTGCCAAACAACATCACCTGATTATTGGGGAGTTTAACATTAAAAGAGGGAGGAAAGGAAAGAAAAGGGCAATACCTAAGATTAAGTGGTGGAATTTGAAAGACGAAGACCAGAGAAGTTTGTTCAGGGAGAGAGTGCTGGAGCAGATAGAGTTGAGGAGGGAGTTGAAGAGTGGTGGAATTTGAATGCTTCAATGATCCGACAAGCTGCAGAGGAAT
>NW_020868803.1:484019-516519 GCF_003789085.1 Penaeus vannamei
GAAAAAAAAAGAGAGAAGAGGTGGCAAAAAACAAGGAGGGGGAAAGAGAGCAAAATCTAATGGAAAATGAGAAAAAAGAGATACCATAGACCCAGTCAGCCACAAAAAAATAAAAATATGAATAAAAGATAAAAAATTAAATAATAATAGACAGGAACACTGAAACAAGACGGAAAGAGGAAGAGTTGAAACCGATAAACGAGGATGAAGCAAGGCAAATTGATGAGGCGAGTCTCGAGTGAGTGAGCGGGAGTAAGGAAAAGCAAATATGCAATCTTATGCTTGTTTGTTATGGCGAGGTTGAGAGGTTGATAGGAGGGGAGGAGAAAAGGTAAGAAATGTGGGGGATACCCAAGAGATGGAGAACAAGGGGGGAGGGTAGTGTGTGTGAGAGAGGGGGAGGGAAGGAGATAAAGATAGAGTGAGAGAGAGGGAAGGAGGGTGTTGTAAGCGAGGGAGTGTGCATAGAGAGAGGGAAGGAGATAGAGATGATAGAAAGAGAGAAAGCACAAAGAAATGCGAGAGGAAAAAGAAAATGGTAATTGTAATGATAAAGATAATAATGATGACACTAACAATAATAATAATGGTGATAGTGATGTTACCTCTATCACTGTTATTCTTATTATTGTTATAATTATCATTATTATTATCATCAATATTATAGTTGCTTTAACGTCATCTAAAGCCGTCACTGACGGATCCCTCTTCATTTTCAAAGATTTTTTTACATGGTTTCGGTAACTTATTCAAGATCAAACGGCTAGTTTCAAGCCGTGACATAATGCATTTTCGCCATACCCATAGATTCCACGAGACATATTCCACAATGGTCTCTAGATATGACAGTTCAAGAAATTATCTAATTTCATAGTAAAAGTTGAATCTTTTGTTGTGCTTGAAAGGTCTGAGCTTCAAGGTGCTCGAGTATGACGTCACGATCAAAGATTTCCCGCCAAAATTCCTGGATATCAAAACTTAGTATATTCAGGACTAGTATTATTTAAGTTAAAACGAATCTGTAGGATTAAATATTATATATCGTATGTATTATAATATATATAAATCAATCCTTTTGGAGACAAAAAATAGGAAATAAGTAACAAACTTGCTCAAGAATTGCTTTCGTTTTTTATTGATATGCACCAAATTCCTTAATAAAATCCCTCTACCATTGAGGATTGAATAAAAAGTATAAGTAAGGTTTTCAGATAGTCGTACTGGGTAAAGTAAAACTAGTCAGCTGAGGCCTTCATTTGGTGTAAACAAATAAAAAAAATATCAAAATGTTTCCCTGTCCTTTTATATCTTAGCCTCACATCTAAAGCAAAATGTACAAATAATTCAGCGCACTCTGTGGATCTTCTGGTGTGTTTTCAGATTACCACTTGCATTAAACCTTTTCCACATTCGGAACACTCGAACGGCTTTTCTCCTGAGTGAATCTCTGGTGTTTCTTCAGAGAACCCTTTCACTAAATCTTTTTCCACACTCGGAACACTCGAACGGCTTTTCTCCTGAGTGAATCCTCTGGTGTTTCTTCAGAGAACCACTTTCACTAAATCTTTTTCCACACTCGGAACACTCGAACGGCTTTTTCCTGAAATCCTCTGGTGTTTCTTCAGAGAACTTTCACTAAATTTTTTCCACACTCGGAACACCGTACGGCTTTTCTCCTGAGTGAATCCTCTGGTGTATCTTCAGATGAACACTTTGATTAAACCTTTTTCCACACTCAGAACACTCGAACGACTTTTCTCCTGAGTGAATCCTCTGGTGTGTCTTCAGATGACCACTTTGATTAAACCTTTTTCCACACTCGGAACACCGTACGGCTTTTCTCCTGAGTGAATCCTCTGGTGTATCTTCAGATGAACACTTTGACTAAACCTTTTTCCACACTCGGAACACTTGAACGGCTTTTCTCCTGAGTGAATCCTCTGGTGTTTCTTCAGATGACCACTGCATTAAACCTTTTTCCACACTCGGAACACTCGAACGGCTTTTCTCCTGAGTGAATCCTCTGGTGTGTCTTCAGATGACCACTTTGATAAACCTTTTTACACTCGGAACACTCGAACGGCTTTTCCTGAGTGAATCCTCTGGTGTGTCTTCAGATGACCACTGTGATTAAACCTTTTTCCACACTCGGAACGCTCGAACGGCCTTTCTCCTGATTCAATTCTTTGGATTTCCTTCAACTTATCACTGTCAGCAAATCTTTTCCTACTCTCTGAACACTCCGACAGTTCTTTTCCACTGTGTATTAACATATGTTGATTTAGGATATCAGCAGATTCACACTTGTAATCACACTGCGAACGTATTCATCACATGCTGGCGAATCTCATGAGACGCCTTTTCCGGGAACTGCGGCGCCTCTTCTCGCAAAGATTGTTTGGTTGAGCCACTACTGCTGCTGGTTCCTCGCGTGGAGCATGTTGGCGGCGTGTAAGTGCGAATACGCTTTCTGAACACTTTTAGGGGACGCATTAGATCTTTCGAGGTGTAGACTAAGCCAGACCATTCGCACTGTCGATCTGAAAAGAATCCAGACGGGGAAAGTATACATTATCAAAGAAAATAGATGAACTGACAGCAGTTAAACCATCATTATATGTATATGTACATATTCACATATACATATCAAATTCACAAATATATATATAAATATATATATATTATAATAACATATATATATATACATAAATGTATATATATACAAAATACACACACACGAGTGCATCCAAATGTCTATGTATGTATACACACACGTGTGTGTGTGTGTGTACATATTTGAATACATTGATGTAATAGATGTGCAGACATACATATGTACATACATCTAATACACTTATGCACATGCACATGCTCACACACACACACACGTTGGAATTATAGTAAGCTTAGTTACGGATTATTTATCCTTACAATATCAATCTATATCATCTCAAATTCATTCCAACAATTTCTGAATACACTTTCCCTTCAGAATGGGAAATAAGGTTTTGAAACGTATTTGCGCACCTATTACGTCTTTCTTGCTGATTTCCACTTGGATGGCTCTCTCGATAGACCAAGATCCTTCCCGAAATCGTCTCCGTACCAGCACATCAGCTCGCTCCCCCTGTTCACAATTAGTTTGGCCTTGTTTGTCTGTATCTTTAAATATCAATAAGCACGTTATGACAGGTGTATGGTCAGGAAAAGTTGACTTCACTACTGAATTATACTGACCTGCTAATTGCAGAGTCCGTCTTGTAGTAGATCTGCCCCTTGTACTGAAATACAGACAGGTTGGTCTCAGCTCAGTCCTTGAACAGTTGACGTAACGCATCCAGTTACTAATTGCACTGTCTACAGCATCAATGCATGTATTCCTTGTTCCAGCACCTCGAATCTGGAAAGTACAGGAAGGTGAAGAACTTTTCAACTATTTGCGTAAGTGGATTTCCTCTTAAAATATTTGGTGGTTTGTAGAAAACCGCTGAAAAATCATTCTGCAATACATTTATCTGATATGTTTTACGCCACAGAATACACTAACCTTCCACCCATAGCCAGATTCTTTGCCGGCATCCGGATGGCCAGATAGGACACGGCCCTCATACGGACCAAACACAAGATGGGCTGGGAGATGAGCATTGGTCCACACGCCTTTTCCTGCCCCCTTCACTTTCGAGTCGTACACAGTGAGGGGCCAAGGGGCTGTGAGGCGAGCACGATCTTTCTCGCTGCCGTCTCGAACAACCTGCCCAAACATACCATTGGGATGATAACGCTATTTGAAAATGTGTGCGTGTGCATGTGTCTATGATCATCATCTTGTGACTAGTTAAATTTTCACACCAGTTAAATTTTCATTCTTACGGGGTTATCCAGAATAGGAACAATGGGTGGTACGGACACTCTCCCTCTTTCTCTTCTTCACAGTCTGCGCAATCTGCAAACAAATAGAATTCATGGTATCTGAATCTATCTACATGTACAATCCTAAGTGCACAACTATCATATACAATTTTATAAAGTGATGAAATGAAAATAATTCAGATTATGAAATACACGCAACGACACCTATGAAGATGTAACAAACGCTTTTTCTTACAAATAAATCATCATCTTTAGTAACGTTCTCTTCATAAAACAGCTTCCTTCTGCTACTACGTCTTGGGTACCGCGTCTTGGACTCTCCTGAAAAATAGCTGTTTCCCAGGTCCTCTTCATCTGATCCTACACCAAGTGTTTTAGTCTCAGCTGGAAGCTCTTTCACTGTTTCCATCTCTGTATCTGTTGCCAAGTGTGACATGGGACCGGGAAAGATCCCTTGTCCTCTGGCTTAACATTTTCTGCAGCGGAAGCTCCACTTGACTTGTCGACTGTTGCTTGCATTATCTGGAAGATTAAACAATTTTCAAAGAACATTTTTTCATTTGTAATAAAGCATAGATATATTAGGATGACTCAGCTTGGCGACGCTGCAAATAGTCAATAAAAATTCATATCACTCCTAAATAAACATAGTTCTACACGAGAAGTTACAAAATTGAGTTACGATGGACTTTCTCAGAAAAAGTGACTTGGAGAAGAGTGCTTTGGCCATGCATACGTAAACGTACGGTTGTAGCCAACCCCGAAACCTGCAGCGTGGCATACTTCCAGGTTAGGTAAGGTCCATCAGCTGCGTCCTCAGCACCTCACGTCAGCTGCCTCTCGAACACTGATGATTGGATGAGAACGGACAGCTCCCGGCTCGCTCATTGGACAGCAGGTTCCCCTCGCTTCCGGTAGCTGACACAGCTTAGCACTACTTCAGCCCGGCGCCCGGACTGAGATCAGCACTCACTGATCCTCTAGCAGAGCAAGACCACAACAGCAAGCAAACAGGCCTACCCAGGCCTTAGCCGTCGGGGGACGCCCCGTCTCTCCAGCACCCAGACATACCTGTAGGCACTCACACCCACACCAATCACTCCTTAGAGAGATGATCGACACCAGACAAATGGCATGCAAATCCATTGCCATACGGTATCCAACACTCGCTTTACTTTATTGCTCGTGGCACACTTGCCAAATAGACAATATCTGCCGTAGTCTGCACAACCCATGCTTAAAAACTATGTTCCAGGACTCCTGCATTTCTATGCCCAGACAAAAACAGAAGCGGACACGGAATCTGGATAAAAAAGGGAGGACATCAAGCAAACACATAGACAAAGGCACGAAGACAAACCTTGGCAGTGCCCTTTGCACCTGCCACCAACTTGGCTGGAGTCCACAACGGTATAACATCTACTTGGTCTACACTGAGTGGCGCATCATCGTAGTTCTCACTCCTTCTGGCCCAAGCTGGAGCACTCCACTCTGCCTTCTTTTATGACCGCCTCTTCTTCCACCGCCTACGCTTCCACTTTTGCTTGCATACCTGCAACAACAATTAACCTCCATTATATTAGCTTCCAGCAAAAGCAATGTACATGCATCCTCATTCACTATGCAAACTGGAGTCGTCGCCCTACCTGCTAGATCGCTCCTTCTCGGCGTCCACTCGTCGTCTCCATCATAGTCGAGGACTCGAGCTGGCCTGGCTGTGGGCGCGACAAACCCGTTGCATCGCTTCCTCTGTTGTCGCAGGACGAACTCCGGGAGCTTGGGGTCCAGTCCTGAAAGTGCGCTGCAGTTGTTTAAGAGATTTTGAGAGAGAAATGTGTATGAGCCGGTGATGAAAGAAATCCCAGGATCCAGTGAAGCATTTTGATAATACCGTGATTGTAATGAGCGTTTTAGGAGTTTTTACATTATGCACAAGCGCATGCGCGCGTTTCAATGTATATGTGGATGTCTGCGCATAAGTTTTTGTGTGGGAAAGGGGGTATGTATACAAATGAATGGAACATAATAATTATATAAATACCACATATTCACAGCTACGCTTTTCCAGGCAATGTATTTGCTAACCCTCCGCTTCCGTAGGTAACCAACGAGTCTTACATGGACGCTAAAAGCCTTCGAGATTTTGTGTTTCCTTATCCTTCTCTTAACTGTACTCTCTACAATTTCCTTTTTTCACAAACTCTTCTGCCTCTTGGCACTCCAACAAAACCCAACACACCACCTTCTTATTTCTACAAAGATGGAGCTCGTAGACCTCCCTGGCGATGCGCCATCTGTCAATGATCGAACAGCCACTCGGAGCTCCATCTTGCCAGAATGCCCGAGTCGGAGACTATCTACGAAAGACAGGAAACATGCTATCTAACGCATTCTAAAAAATGTGAGCTCCCCGGTCGTCTACCAGCGCCATCCGTTGACTCGACGCCCAACTAAACATCCGACGTCGTTCAGTGGGGGTGTGCTCACTCGGGTTCATGTTCTTGGTCAGTTCAGACTTATTCAGAGGGGGTTGCGAATAGCTTATTTACTAAAATAAAATATATATATATATATATATATATATATATATATATATATATATTCATATCGTATCATGACTTTGTAGTAGCATTTATTTTCTTCATATAATTCTTTCGCCCCCCAGCCCGAAGCTACCCATTCGGCAATTTAGGGCCGGTTAACAACTGTAAATTGGTAGTTCATACATGCACGACATACATACGGCGTATACAACATGCCATATACAGGACACATTAAACCACGTGGCACAATGAACTTATAGGCCTACAGTCACATAACATTAGTGACATATAATGTATATATATTGCCAAACATGCATCAATACATAGAAATTGAGTATGATAAATTAAAGAAAATTATTACAATATCTTTATTAGAATAATAGCAAAACCTTTACAAATAAATGGCCGAAATACACATTATTATTTCAATTCTTCGCAATGCGACCGCATGATTTTGAGATTAATTTCCTCATTAACAGGTTTTTATGTTTGATTAGGGGACTGTCCCCTAACCCCCTTTCCTAGGAGCTGCCTGGAATGCATCTGCTACGCCTTTTATACTCTGGCTAGGAGCTCGAAAGAGGCCACCCGTCGTTATCCTGTTAAAATTTGAACTTATTTTACTTTTTCTATATTTCTGTTTGTTCCTACTATGCAGATCTACAAAGTAATGAGCATTGTTCAATCGATATATATGTTGATTTGGGTGATAACTATAATCTATCTCAAAATCAACCTGACACAATTTTTTCACTCTATTGATGTCAAATCTATCGTCAGCTTAAGACAAATTGTAGATTAAGGCTTGCACTATAATATTAAGTAGAATTATGGCCTCTACTTTTTTAGACGGGCGTCATGACTTGACACCTTTACCAATCAAAATAATTTCTTGTGATCCAATTTATATCTTGCTTATGTCAATCTAAACATCACATATCTTAGCTTATATCTAAAAAAAAAAAAAAAAAAAAAAAATATTACAAACCTTTCTTTTTCCTTGGCCAAAAATCTGAAATATAAGTTGTTTATTCTCTTCTTTTTGCTTTTTACTAGCAGAACAAGGATAAGACTTTCCTGGCATTGTCGGAACTGCCATTCAATTTTCGCGCTTCTATGTAAACAAACAGACGGTATGAGATGACGTCACGAGATGCTCACTAACGCCATCTATTGCGCCGACGCCGCATTACTCACAGGATTTTGCTTGACTTTCCGGTCTTTCGTAGATAGTCTTTGTTGGTAACAAAAGGGGCGTCGGGTTGAGTCCATGCAATTGACAAGCATTTTGCACACGGCTTGTTTATCCCCTGTTGCTATTAGCGTATTAATGAATATCACATGAGCGCAAACAGTTTCTGCTATTTTGGGAGCATTAAGCTACGGCCAGGGAAATTAAGGCAAAAAATATCGTGTGAGTGTGCCCTTTGGGGGGGGGGGAGGCAAGCCAGACCTAGAGGGGTTCAAACAGAGTTTAGGGAGTAATTTCCTTTTCAGTGGATACCCATATTTTCTTTTAAGAATTGGCACATCTCTACGGCCTCACTTAAGAAAATAATCCGTTTCCGATAAATATCCGATGGAAGTGAAATGCACATTCGAAGCGACACAACTCACCGAAGTCTTTCATCGCTTTGTAGTTTCTCAGGATATTCTCGAAGCGATTCTTCTCGATCTCCGGGAAGGAGAGTCATTCTTCCGTCGAAAACAGTTGGTTTACGTCCTCAGCCATCGCACTTATGCGGCCGAAAAGTCTAAATGTTCCCTGAACCCAATGTCGAAAGGATCAACGGATGCCGAGGCTCGGACTGAGCCGATTCACTTGGAGCCTCGTGCTGCGTGGGGCCGTGACGTCATCATGACGTTTTGTTTTCGTCATACTCATGAATTATAGCATTGATAATTACAGAATATCATCTTTTGATATAGGTAAATTAAGCGAGTAGGCAAAGAAGGCCCCTCAATCATAAGATACGCCTTGATTTTTGTTGTTGTTGAAGATTAAGCCTCTGAGCTACATGGGCGTGACGTCACGACCAATCCGTTCGCGAGAATCCACCTAAAGATTTCCCGCCAAAAATCATTGCGTTCGGATCGCTTTCAAGGAAGTCATTACTTCAACTGGTATTAGCATTGATATTTGCTGTTCTCATCAGAAAAAACATAAAAATTACAAATTACATCTGTAAGAGGACAAAGAGAGCTCAATGCTATCAAAAATATATCAAGGCGTGAGGCAGGGCAGCCTAGCTGAAGACTTCGTAGCACATTAGTCTTTTTATATATTTTCCAGACTTTCTTTGTTCATTCTTGAATTTCAGATTTATGTTAAAGACAATCTATTCATCAGAAACGCGATTACTGTGTAAATATTTCACATAATTCAACCTATCAAAGTAAAAGTAAAGACAGATTAATGGTTAACCTCACTATTTTCATTTATATATTTATTTGTTTTTTTAATCTTTCTTTCTTTATTTATTCTTTACTGTTGTAAATGATGCAATCTCACTTTTTAATGGAAGTCTTAGTAGGCAGTGTCACAGAAATAGATTTGTGAGTCAGTAATTAAATGCATCGTTTGATTCGTGTAATATTACTTTGTAGAATATTGCGAGTTTGAATTTTGTTGTAAGTTTCCAGTGATTAAATTTTCTTTGATTATACGATTATTCGTATGATTTATTATAGAAAACGGTTCTAATTTTGTTTCATTTTTTTGCTGCTGGCATTTTTTATTTGAAATATCTTAGTATGTGGACTATGTTATGTGAAACGTATGTGTGTATAGGCTGATGTAGAAGTGAATGAATTTATGTTTGTCATTATGAGTCAGATATCCTGTTTATCCAGTGAAATAAGTTGAAATATGTGATATGGCCAAGACGTTACCGCGTTTTCCCGCCATATTTACCCAGGCAACAAGTAGCCCCGCCCCTTGCAGCATCTGTAATTAAGAAAGAATATGGTTATACCGGAAGGTTGAGTTTGAGTCGATCACCGATATCAAGAGATATATTGACAGTAAGAATGGGATTTATATATGCATTGACTAATTATTGATAATAGCCCATTTGTACAAATGTTTCCCATCCTTGAAGCTGATTGGTTCACGCACGAGCAGCGCTTAGTTCTGATTGGTCTTCCTATAATCTGTATTATGATTGGCTGGGAGAGCCTGGGCAAGGCTGTCCTGAGATGTACCTGTCGTGCCGTGACGTGCCTGTGGTGATGTGAAGTGTCAGTGTTACCCGCTTTGGGATACGATGTACGTATTTTATGTTTGTGTATTGAATTTGCTATTTATGTTAGCCATTTTGAAATTATTTGTATATTAGGTGAGCTGCATTTCAGTACATAGCAATGGTACTTATTTTTTGCAGCTCGAATGTCTCCTCCATGAAAGGTTTAAACCGTGTGCAAGAATCCAAGAGACTATTCTTGAAGCCCTTATTGCTGCAGGCAGTGCAGACACATTGTACTGGTGGCCCCACAGTGTGACGTATTCTGTAGTTGGAGATACTGGGGGCTACAATGTTCGAGACGGAAAGTGCTGATAAATGAAGACGCATTTCTTGTCTTGCTGCCGCATATATATTGAACCAATATCTTGTATCAGTTATCTGTTTTAGATCCATGTTTTTCATTGTTTTCCTCGTGTTGTAAAATTTCAAATCATGGCAATTACTATCAATATATTTTTGTCTAGATCTATCTCTATATCTATCTTATAACTTTCGATATATTTGTATTTATATTTATTGTATATATATATTTTTTTTTTCGAGTGTGTGCATTGTTCTAAATTTTAACAAACACTTTAAAGTATGTAATTAAATCGACCGGACAACCAATTATATTTGTGCTTCCCTTCAGGTGATCCCTGTTGCAGGCTGCGCCGTGAGACTTCCAACTAAACGTTTTGTCCCCGTGACAATGCACCTTTTATGCCATTTCCAAGATTAAAAAATGTAGCATTCTTTAATACCACACATAAATTTAATCACATAAATACAAGATATATTGTCGGCCAACATACTGCTCTGTGTTACACTATACCATTATCTACTGGAAGGTACTGGAGGAGGTGGTTGGAATTTCATGATTATGGAGAGATAAAGTGCAGGTATGCAAGCTAAGGGAAGCGTGTGCGGTGGAAGAAGGCGGTCACAAGAGGAAGGCAGAGTGGAGTGCTCCAGCTTGGGCCAGGAGTGTGAAACTACGACCAAGTAGATGCTATACCGTTGTGGACTCCAGCCAAGTTGGTGGCAGCTGCAAAGGGCATATTCAGACATGCATATACACAGAAATCAATGCATATTTGTCTATCTGATAGATATACATTTATGTGTCAATCTGAACGGTTGATATGCACGTCTAAATATATGCATATCCGTATATAAGACCATTCATAGGGTTGGACCTCGCAAAATCTTAACAAACCTACTGCAAGTATATGTCGCTGTCGACTCCAGCCAAGTCAGTGGCAGCTGCAAGGGGCGCTGTCAAATTTTCACTATTATTGTCTCTAAACGTCCTGGTAATAAAACGTTCTCATTCAAAGTCTTAGTTGAGTCGTTCTATACTTCTATATTTTTTTTTCAATCATTGCACAGTAGTAATATGGCAACACTAGAATGCAGTTTAATGATTTGAAAGGTATGATATATCGTTTTATATAAAATTAAAAATGCAAGCTATTAGTTACAGACAAATATACAGATAGGCAGATAGAGAGAGAGAGAATATACAGAGAATGAAGGACAGACTCACTATAGCATACTGCATAGCATGCCATGCGGCGCGGACCCGGACCACGTGGCATGCTATGCAGTATGCTATATCGTAGGTGCCGAGCGATATAGCATACTGCATAGCATGCCACATGGACCGGGTCGCACCGCGTGGTTGGACCACGTGGTCCGTTCGCGCCCGCTTGCGCCCACTGGTCAGAATATAAGGGTGGCCGACCTCTTTTCTTTTAACTTTGCTTGCTTGACCCAAGCTCTCATTCTCATACTCTCGGCGAGCTTGCCCGTAATCGGCCGTACCACCTCGTTGGTGTAGGCCGGACACCAGCACCAAGAGCCGTATCGCGTTCCTTTCATACTAGTGTTCTTAAATAAAAGTGCACAGCTACATCAGTGTATCTCTACCGCACCAGTAATTCAATAAATCCATATAGGAGGATTTAGAGCCTTTTATACTCACACACACACACACACATGGACAGATAGAACGACAGACAGGCAGTCAGAGAGAGAAAAAACGAAACGAGAAAGAGGGCACAAGGAGGGAGAACGGAGAGCAAAATCTAATGGAAAATGAGAAAAAGAGATACCATAGACCCAGTCAGCCACAAAAAATAAAAATCATGAATAAATGATAAAAAAATGATAAAAATAAGACAGGATCACTGAAACAAGACGGAAAGAGGAAGAGTTGAAACGATAAACGAGGATGAAGCAAGGCAAATTGATGAGGCGAGTCTCGAGTGAGTGAGCGGAGTAAGGAAAAGCAAATATGCAATCTTATGCTTGTTTGTTGTGGCGAAAGGGAGGCGAGGTTGAGAGTTGATAGGAGGGGAGGAGAAAAGGTAAGAAATGTGGGGGATACCCAAGAGATGGAGAACAAGGGGGGAGGGGTAGTGTGTGAGAGAGGGGGAGGAAGGAGATAAAGATAGAGTGAGAGAGGGAAGGAGGGTGTTGTAATGATTTTCGCCATACCCATCGATTCCACGAGATATATTGCACAATGGTCTCTAGATATGACAGTTCAAGAAATTATCAAATTTCATAGTAAAAGTTGAATCTTTTGTTGTTCTTGAAAAGGACTGAGCTTCAGAGGTGCTCGAGTATGACGTCACGATCAAAGATTTCCCGCCAAAATTCCTGGACATCAAAACTTATTATTATTTAAGTATTAGTATTATTTAAGTTAAAACGAATCTGCAGGATTAAATATTATATATCATATGTATATATATTATATAAATATCCTTTTGGAGACAAAAAATAGGAAATAAGTAACAAACTTGCTCAAGAATTGCTTTCGTTTTTTTATTGATATGCACCAAATTCATTAATAACAATCCCTCTACCATTGAGGATTGAATAAAAAGTATAATAAGAAGGTTTTCAGATAGTCGTACTGGGTAAAGTAAACTAGTCAGCTGAGGCTTCATTTGGTGTAAAAAAAAATTAAAAAAAATAAAAATGTTTCCCTGTCTTTATATCTAGCCTCACATCTAAAGCAAAATGTACAGGTGAGACAAATAATTCAGCGCACTCTGTGGATCTTCTGGTGTGTTTTAGATTACCACTTGCATTAAACCCCCACTTTTCACATTCGGAACACTCGAACGGCTTTTCTCCTGAGTGAATCCTCTGGTGTTTCTTCAGAGAACCACTTGCACTAAATCTTTTTCCACACTCGGAACATTCGAACGGCTTTTCCTAAGTGAATCTTTTGGTGTTTCTTCAGAGAACCACTTTCACTAAATCTTTTTCCACACTCGGAACACTCGTACGGCTTTTCTCCTGAGTGAATTCTCTGTGTTTCTTCAGATGACCACTTTGATTAAACTTTTTCCACACAGAACACTCGAACGACTTTTCTCCTGAGTGAATCCTCTGGTGTGTCTTCAGATGACCACTTTGATTAAACCTTTTTCCACACTCAGAACACTCGAACGGCTTTTCTCCTGAGTGAATCTTCTGGTGTTTCTTCAGATGACCACTTTGACTAAACCTTTTGCCACACTCGGAACACTCGAACGGCTTTTCTCCTGAGTGAATCCTCTGGTGTTTCTTCAGAGAACCACTTTCACTAAATCTTTTTCCACACTCAGAACACTCGAACGGCTTTTCTCCTGAGTGAATCCTCTGATGTGCTTCAGATGACCACTTTGATTAAACTTTTCCACACTCGAACACTTGAACGGCTTTCTCCTGAGTGAATCCTCTGGTGTGTTTCTTCAGATGACCACTTTGATTAAACCTTTTCCCAGACTCGGAACGCTCGAACGGCTTCTCCTGATTCTATTTTTTTGGGTTTTCCTTCAACTTATCACTGTCAGCAAATCTTTTCCTACTCTCTGAACACTCCAACAGTTCTTTTCCACTGTGTATTAACACATGTTTATTTAGATATCAGCAGATTCACACTTGTAATCACACTGGAACACTCAGTATTATATCATCACATGCTGGCGAACACAGCGTCTCATGAGACGCCTTTTCCGGGAATGCGGCGCCTCTTCTCGCAAAGATTGTTTGGTTGAGCCACTACTGCTGCTGGTTCCTCGCGTGGAGCATGTTGGCGGCGTGTAAGTGCGAATACGCTTTCTGAACACTTTTAGGGACGCATTAGATCTTTCGAGGTGTAGACTAAAGCCAGACCATTCGCACTGTCGATCTGAAACAAAATCCAGACATGGGGAAAGTGCATACATTATCAAAGAAAATAGATGAACTGACAGCAGTTAAACCATCATTATATGTATATGTACATATTCACATACATATTAAATTCACAGATATATATATATACATAAATGTATATAATATATATATACATACAAATACACACACACACACGAGTGCATGCAAATGTCTATGTATATACACACACACACACGTGTGTGTGTGTGTGTGTGTGTGTATGTGTGTGTACATATTTGAATACATTGATGTAATAGATGTGCAGACATACATATGTACATACATCTAATGCACTTATGCACATGCACATGCTCACACACACACACGTTGGAAGTATAGCAAGCTTAGTTACGGATTATTTATCCTTACAATATCAATCTATATCATCTCAAATTTATTGCAACAATTTCTGAATACACTTTCCCTTCAGAATGGGAAATAAGGTTTTGAAACGTATTTGCGCACCTATTGCGTCTTTCTTCGCTGATTTCCACTTGGATGGCTCTCTCGATAGACCAAGATCCTTCCCGAAATCGTCTCCGTACCAGCACATCAGCTCGCTCCCCCTGTTCACAATTAGTTTGGCCTTGTTTGTCTGTATCTTTAAATATCAATAAGCACGTTATGGCAGGTGTATGGTCAGGAAAAGTTGACTTCACTACTGAATTATACTGACCTGCTAATTGCAGAGTCCGTCTTGTAGTAGATCTGCCCCTTGTACTGAAATGCAGATAGGTTAGTCTCAGCGTCAGTCCTTGAACAGTTGACGTAACGCATCCAGTTACTAACTGCACTGTCTACAGCATCAATGCATGTATTCCTTGTTCCAGCACCTCGAATCTGGAAAGTACAGGAAGGTGAAGAAATTTTCAACTATTTGCGTAAGTGGATTTCCTCTTAAAATATTTGGTGGTTTGTAGAAAACCGCTGAAAAATCATTCTGCAATACATTTATCTGATATGTTTTACGCCACAGAATACACTAACCTTCCACCATAGCCAGATTCTTTGCCGGCTTCCGGATGGCCAGATAGGACACGGCCCTCATACGGACCAAACACAAGATGGGCTGGGAGATGAGCATTGGTCCACACGCCTTTTCCTGCCCCCTTCACTTTCGAGTCGTACACAGTGAGGGGCCAAGGGGCTGTGAGGCGAGCACGATCTTTCTCGCTGCCGTCTCGAACAACCTGCCCAAACATACCATTGGGATGATAACGCTATTTGAAAATGTGTGCGTGTGCATGTGTCTATGATCATCATCAGTTATGCTTGTGACTAGTTAAATTTTCACACCAGTTAATTTTTCATTCTTACGGGGTTATCCAGAATAAGGAACAATGGGTGGTACGGACACTCTCCCTCTTTCTCTTCTTCACAGTCTGCGCAATCTGCAAACAAATAGAATTCATGGTATCTGAATCTATCTACATGTACAATCCTAAGTGCACAACTATCATATACAATTTTATAAAGTGATGAAATGAAAATAATTCGAGATTATGAAATACACGCAACGACACCTATGAAGATGTAACAAACGCTTTTTCTTACAAATAAAATCATCTTTAGTAACGTTCTCTTCATAAAACAGCTTCCTTCTGCTACTACGTCTTGGGTACCGCGTCTTGGACTCTCCTGAAAAACAGCTGTTTCCCCGGCCTCTTCATCTGATCCTACACCAAGTGTTTTAGTCTCAGCTGGAAGCTCTTTCACTGTTTCCATCTCTGTATCTGTTGCCAAGTGTGACATGGGACCGGAAAGATCCCCTTGTCCTCTGGCTTAACATTTTCTGCAGCGGAAGCTCCACTTGACCTGTCGACTGTTGTTGGCATTATCTGGAAGATTAAACAATTTTCAAAGATCATTTTTTCATTTGTAATAAAGCATAGATATATTAGGATGACTCAGCTTGGCGATGCTGCAAATAGTCAATAAAAATTCATATCACTCATTGGACAGCAGGCTCCCCTTGCTCCCGGTAGCTGACACAGCTTAGCACGACTTCAGCTCCGGCGCCCGGGCTGAGATCAGCACTCACTGATCCTCCAGCAGAGCAAGACCACAACAGCAAACAGGCCTACCCAGGCCTTAGCCGTCGGGGGAGCCGCCCCGGCTCTCCCGTCGATCTCCAGCACCCAGACATACCTGTAGGCACTCACACCACCAAACACTCCTTAGAGAGATGATCGACACCAGACAAATGGCGGATGCAAATCCATTGCCATACGGTATCCAACACTCGCTTTACTTTATTGCTCGTGGCACACTTGCCAAATAGACAATATCTGCCGTAGTCTGCACAACCCATGCTTAAAAACTTTCAACACATATGTTCCAGTTCTAGTTGCATTTCTATGCACAGACAAAAACAGAAGCGGACACGGATTCTGGATAAAAAAGGGAGGACATCACGCAAACACATAGACAAAGGCACGAAGACAAACCTTGGCAGTGCCCTTTGCACCTGCCACCAACTTGGCTGGAGTCCACAACGGTATAACATCTACTTGGTCTACACTGAGTGGCGCATCATTGTAGTTCTCACTCCTTCTGGCCCAAGCTGGAGCACTCCACTCTGCCTTCCTCTTATGACCGCCTCTTCTCCACTGCCTACGCTTCCATTTTTGCTTGCATACCTGCAACAACAATTAACCTACATTATATTAGCTTCCAGCAAAAGTACTGTACATGCAGTCTCATTCACTATGCCCACTGGAGTCGTCGCCCTACCTGCTAGATTGCTCCTTCTCGGGCGTCCACTCGTCGTCTCCATCGTAGTCGAGGACTCGAGCTGGCCTGGCTGTGGGCGCGACGAACCGGTTGCGTCGCTTCCTCTGTTGTCGCAGGACAAATTCCGGGAGCTTGGGGTCCAGTTCTGAAAGTGCGCCGCAGTTGTTTAAGAGATTTTGGAGAGGAAATGTGTATGAGCCGGTGATGAAAGAAATCCCAGGATCCAGTGAAGCATTTTGGTAATACCATGATTGTAATGTGCGTATTTAGGAGTTTTTACATTTTGCACAAGCGCATGCGCGCGTTTCAGAAGTATATGTGGATGTCTGCGCATAAGTTTTTTGTGTGGGAAAGGGGGTATGTGTGCAATGAATGGAACACAATAATTATATAAATACCACATATTCACAGCTACGCTTTTCCAGGCATGTATTTGCTAACCCTCCGCTTCCGTAACCAACGAGTCTTACATGGACGATAAAAGCCTTCGAGATTTTGTGTTTCCTTATCCTTCTCTTAGCTGTACTCTCTACAATTTCCTTTTTTCACAAACTCTTCTGCCTCTTGGCACTCCAACAAAACCCAACACATCACCTCTTATTTTCTACAAAGATGGAGCTCGTAGACCTCCCTGGCTATGCGCCATCTGTCAATGATCGAACAGCCACTCGGAGCTCCATCTTGCCAGAATGCCCGAGTCGGAGAATGGGAGTCGTGAGTCTGGCCTGGCGGTGGCCTTCCGTTGCCGCCCCGCAGGTCCCGTGGACCTTGGTAACCAAAGACTATCTACGAAAGACAGGAAACATGCTATCTAACGCATTCTAAAAAATGTGAGCTCCCCGGTCGTCTACCAGCGCCATCCGTTGACTCGACGCCCAACTAAACATCCGACGTCGTTCAGTGGGGGTGTGCTCACTCGGTTCATGTTCTTGGTCAGTTCAGACTTATTCAGAGGGGGTTGCGAATAGCTTATTTACTAAAAATAGAATATATATATATATATATATATATATATATATATATATATAATTCATATCGTATCATGACTGTAGTAGCATTTATTTTCTTCATAAATTCTTTCGCCCCTCCCAGCCCGAAGCTACCCATTCGGCAATTTAGGGCCGGTTAACAACTGTAAATTGGTAGTTCATACATGCACGACACACATACGGCGTATACAACATGCCATATACAGGACACATTAAACCACGTGGCACAATGAACTTATAGGCCTACAGTCACATAACATTAGTGACATATGTATATGATATTGCAAAACATGCATCAATACATAGAAATTGAGTATGATAAATTAAAGAAAATGATTACAATATCTTTATTAGAATAATAGCAAAACCTTTACAAATAAATGGCCGAAATACACATTATTATTTCAATTCTTCGCAATGCGACCGCATGATTTTGAGATTAATTTCCTCATTAACAGGTTTTTATGTTTGATTAGGGGACTGTCCCCTAACCCCCTTTCCTAGGAGCTGCCTGGAATGCATCTGCTACGCCTTTTATACTCTGGCTAGGAGCTCGAAAGAGGCCACCCGTCGTTATCCTGTTAAAATTTGAACTTATTTTACTTTTTCTATATTTCTGTTTGTTCCTACTATGCAGATCTACAAAGTAATGAGCATTGTTCAATCGATATATATTTGATTTGGGTGATAACTATAATCTATCTCAAAATCAACCTGACACAATTTTTTCACTCTATTGATGTCAAATCTATCGTCAGCTTAAGACAAATTGTAGATTAAGGCTTGCACTATAATATTAAGTAGAATTATGGCCTCTACTTTTTTAGACGGGCGTCATGACTTGACACCTTTACCAATCAAAATAATTTCTTGTGATCCAATTTATATCTTGCTTATGTCAATCTAAACATCACATATCTTAGCTTATATCTAAAAAAAAAAAATATTACAAACCTTTCTTTTTCCTTGGCCAAAAATCTGAAATATAAGTTGTTTATTCTCTTCTTTTTGCTTTTTACTAGCAGAACAAGGATAAGACTTTCCTGGCATTGTCGGAACTGCCATTCAATTTTCGCGCTTCTATGTAAACAAACAGACGGTATGAGATGACGTCACGAGATGCTCACTAACGCCATCTATTGCGCCGACGCCGCATTACTCACAGGATTTTGCTTGACTTTCCGGTCTTTCGTAGATAGTCTTTGTTGGTAACAAAAGGGGCGTCGGGGTTGAGTCCATGCAATTGACAAGCATTTTGCACACGGCTTGTTTATCCCCTGTTGCTATTAGCGTATTAATGATATCACATGAGCGCAAACAGTTTCTGCTATTTGGGAGCATTAAGCTACGGCCAGGGAAATTAAGGCAAAAAATATCGTGTGAGTGTGCCCTTTGGGGGGGGGGGGGCAAGCCAGACCTAGAGGGGTTCAAACAGAGTTTTAGGGAGTAATTTCCTTTTCAGTGGATACCCATATTTTTTTTAAGAATTGGCACATCTCTACGGCCTCACTTAAGAAAATAATCCGTTTCCGATAAATATCCGATGGAAGTGAAATGCACATTCGAAGCGACACAACTCACCGAAGTCTTTCATCGCTTTGTAGTTTCTCTCAGGATATTCTCGAAGCGATTCTTCTCGATCTCCGGGAAGGAGAGTCATTCTTCCGTCGAAAACAGTTGGTTTACGTCCTCAGCCATCGCACTTATGCGGCCGAGAAAGTCTAAATGTTCCCTGAACCCAATGTCGAAGGATCCGGAGGTCGGACTGAGCCGATTCACTTGGAGCCTCGTGCTGCGTGGGCCGTGACGTCATCATGACGTTTTGTTTTCGTCATACTCATGAATTATAGCATTGATAATTACAGAATCATCTTTTTGATATAGGTAAATTAAGCGAGTAGGCAAAGAAGGCCCCTCAATCATAAGATACGCCTTGATTTTTGTTGTTGTTGAAGATTAAGCCTCTGAGCTACATGGGCGTGACGTCACGACCAATCCGTTCGCGAGAATCCACCTAAAGATTTCCCGCCAAAAGTCATTGCGTTCAGGATCGCTTTCAAGGAAGTCATTACTTCAACTGGTATTAGCATTGATATTTGCTGTTTCTCAGAAAAAAAAAACATATAGGAAATTACAAATTACATCTGTAAGAGGACAAAGAGAGCTCAATGCTATCAAAAATATATCAAGGCGTGAGACACGGGCAGCCTAGCTGAAGACTTCGTAGCACATTAGTCTTCCATTTATATTTTCCAGACTTTCTTTGTCATTCTTGAATTTCAGATTTATGTTAAAGACAATGTATTTATCAGAAACGCGATTACTGTGTAAATATTTCACATAATTCAACCTATCAAAGTAAAAGTAAAGACAGATTAATGGTTAACCTCACTATTTTCATTTATATATTTATTTGTTTTTTTTTTTTTAATTCTTTCTTTATTTATTTATTCTTTACTGTTGTAAATGATGCAATCTCACTTTTTAATGGAAGTCTTAGTAGGCAGTGTCACAGAAATAGATTTGTGAGGCAGTAATTAAATGCATCGTTTGATTCGTGTAATATTATCTTTGTAGAATATTGCGAGTTTGAATTTTGTTGTAAGTTTCCAGTGATTAAATTTTCTTTGATTATACGATTATTCGTATGATTTATTATAGAAAACGATTCTAATTTTGTTCATTTTTTTGCTGCTGGCATTTTTTATTTGAAATATCTTAGTATGTGACTATGTTATGTGAAACGTATGTGTGTATAGGCTGATGTAGAAGTGAATGAATTTATATTTGTCATTATGAGTCAGATATCCTGTTTATCCAGTGAAATAAGTTGAAATATGTGATATGGCCAAGACGTTACCGCGTTTTCCCCGCCCGCCAAATTTACCCAGGCAACAAGTAGCCCCGCCCCTTGCAGCATCTGTAATTAAGAAAGAATATGGTTATACCGGAAGGTTGAGTTTTGAGTCGATCACCGATAGCAAGAGATATATTGACAGTAAGAATGGGATTTAAATATGCATTGACTAATTATTGATAATAGCCCATTTTACAAATGTTTCCCATCCTTGAAGCTGATTGGTTCACGCACGAGCAGCGCTTAGTTCTGATTGGTCTTCCTATAATCTGTATTATGATGGCTGGGAGAGCCTGGGCAAGGCGCCACCACCAGCTCGAACAGGTTTTTTGTTGACTGACACGCTCATGGAAATTGCGTTTGTGCTTTGACATTCTTGTATAACGCCAGTATTTCTGTGGAAGAGCTGGCAGTTAAAGTGCTAAAGGATTGTTGCAGTCACAGTGGTAACCCCAAGGACTTCGGTGTAGTCTGGGAAAGAGCGCTGGCGTTGGGCTTGCTGCCTTGCAGAGTGATTTTCTACCCTCACGTGATCATCGCATTGGTTGGTGTTATTAGTATACTGTATTTGCCTTTATAAGAATAGTGATGTGCCATTATTTCCATGTAGGTGTAATCTATGTCAAGTGCTGATACCTGATATGTTTTACATAAGCGGAATTGTCTCGCATAGATGCAAGGGTGCAGGCTGTCTAGCTGTCCTGAGATGTACCTGTCGTGCGTGACGTGCCTGTGGTGATGTGAAGTGTCAGTGTTACCCGCTTTGGGATACGATGTACGTATTTTATGTTTGTGTATTGAATTTGCTATTATGTTAGCCATTTTGAAATTATTTGTATATTAGGTGAGCTGCATTTCAGTACATAGCAATGGTATCTATTTGTTTGCAGCTCGAATGTCTCCTCCAAGAAAGGATTAAACCGTGTGCAAGAATCCAAGAGACTATTCTTGAAGCCCTTATTGCTGCAGGCAGTGCTGACACATTGTACTGGTGGCCCCACAGTGTGACGTATTCTGTAGTTGGAGATACTGGGGGCTACAATCTTCGAGACGGAAAGTGCTGATAAATGAAGGCGCATTTCTTGTCTTGCTGCCGCATATATATTGAACCAATATCTTGTATGAGTTCTCTGTTTTAGATCAATGTTTTTCATTGTTTTCCTCGTGTTGTAAAATTTCAAATCATGGCAATGACTATATCAATATATTTTTGCCTAGATCTATTTCTAAACAAGGAGAGAGTGAAAGAGGCAAGACTGCCTGTCCAGAGCAATCCAGTGGACCCACATCCAAAGGTTCTTTTTCTTTTTTTATTGTATTTAGACAATGGAAGAACAATGCATTTTAAGGACCAGGGTAATTATGAAATGGAATCACCGATTAAGAGGTAAATAACATAGTTTAGAGGAGCCTGTTAGAATTCACACCCTGGTAAGGATTAAACGTTCTTATAATTGAAGTCATATCCATGGAAATACCTCAGTACATGATATCAATAAAGAAACATATAATAAACAAAATTAATATTATTACGAAATGCAATTAACGTTACCAATGCACCATTTACCAGGACGCTTAGATCATGAACTTTCAAAACAAAACGTTCTTGTACAAAGCCTTAGGTGAGTCATTCTATGTTTCTCTCTCTTTCTGACACACAAACACGCACACATACACTTTTATTTTGCGTTCTTAAATTCTTCAAGATTTTTTTTCTTTCATTGCACAGAAGTTCTGTAACAGCGCTTTGCAAAAATAGGCAGTAATATAGCAAACTAGAATGCAGTTTAATGATATATAAAAATTAAAAATGCAAGCTATTAGTTAGGCAAATATACAGATAGAGAGAGAGAGAGAGAGAATATACAAAGAGTGAAGGACAGACTCACATAGCATACTGCATAGCATGCCACGCGGCGCGGACCCGAACCACGTGGCATGCTATGCAGTATGCTATATCGTAGGTGCCGAGCGATATAGCATACTGCATAGCATGTCACATGGACCGGGTCCGCACCGCGTGGTTGGACCACGTGGTCCGTTCGCGCCCGCTTGCGCCCACTGGTCAGAATATAAGGGTGGCCGACCTCTTTTCTTTTAACTTCGCTTGCTTGACCAAGCTCTCTTCTCATACACCTCGGAGAGCCTGCCCGTAGTCGGCCGTACCACCTCGTTGGCGTGTAGGCCGGACACCAGCACCAAGAGCCGTATCGCGTTCCTTTCATACTAGTGTTCTTAAATAAAAGTGCACAGCTACATCAGTGTATCTCTACCGCCACCAGTAATTCAATAAATCCATATAGGAGGCTTTAGAGCCTTTAATACTCACACACACACACACACACATGGACAGATAGAAAGACAGACAGGCAGTCAGAGAGAGAGAAAACGAAACGAGAAAGAGGTGGCACAAGGAGGGGGAAAGGAGAGCAAAATCTAATGGAAAATGAGAAAGAAAAGATACCATAGACCCAGTCAGCCACAAAAAAAATAAAAATAATAAATAAAAGATAGAATTTTTTAAAAATAAGGCAGGAACACTGAAACAAGACGGAAAGAGGAAGAGTTGAAACCGATAAACGAGGATGAAGCAAGGCAAATTGATGAGGCGAGTCTCAAGTGAGTGAGCGGGAGTAAGGAAAAGCAAATATGCAATCTTATGCTTGTTTGTTGTGGCGAGGTTGAGAGGTTGATAGGAGGGGAGGAGAAAAGGTAAGAAATGTGGGGGATACCCAACAGAGAGATGGAGAACAATGGGGGAGGGGTAGTATGTGAGAGAGGGGGAGGGAAGGAGATAAAGATAGAGAGTGAGAGAAAGAGAGGGAAGGAGGGTGTTGTAAGTGAGGGAGTGGGCATAGAGAGAGGGAAGGAGGGAGATAGAGATAGATAGAGAGAAAGCACAAAGAAATGCGAGAGGAAAAAGAAAATGGTTAATGAAAATGGTAATTGTAATGAAGATAATAATGATGACACTAACAATAATAATAATGGTGATAGTGATGTTACCTCTATCACTGTTATTCTTCTTATAACTATCCTTATCATTATTATCATTATCATCAATATTATAATTGCTTTAACGTCATCTAAAGCCGTCGCTGACGGATCCCTCTTCATTTTCAAAGCATTTTTTACGTGGTTTCGGTAACTTATTCAAGATTAAACGGCTAGTTTCAAGCCGTGACATAATGCATTTTCGCCATACCCATTGATTCCACGAGACATATTGCACAATGGTCTCTAGATATGACAGTTCAAGAAATTTTAATAGTAAAAGTTGAATCTTTTGTCCTTGAAAGGTCTGAGCTTCAGAGGTGCTCGAGTATGACGTCACGATCAAAGATTTCCTGCCAAAATTCATGGATATCAAAACTTAGCATACTCAGGATTAGTATTATTTAAGTTAAAACGAATCTGTAGGATTAAATATATATCGTATATATATATATATATATATATATATATATATATATATAATCAATCCTTTTGGAGACAAAAAATTGGGAAATGAGTAACAAACTTGCTCAAGAACTTTCGTTTTTTATTGATATGCACCAGATTCATTAATAACAATCCCTCTACCATTGAGGATTGAATAAAAAGTATAAGTAAGGTTTTCAGATAGTCGTACTGGGTAAAGTAAACTAGTCTGCTGAGGCCTTCATTTGGTGTAAACAAAATAAAAAAAATATCATGTTTCCCTGTCCTTTTATATCTTATCTTAGCCTCACATCTAAAGCAAAATGTACAGGTGAGACAAATAATTCAGCGGACTCTGTGGATCTTCTGGTGTGTTTTCAGATTACCAATTGCATTAAACCCTTTTCCACATTCGGAACACTTGAACGGCTTTTCTCCTGAGGTGATCCTCTGTGTGCCTTCAGATGACCACTTTGATTAACGGCTTTTTCTGATGTTGAATCCTCTGGTGTTTTCTTCAGAGAACCACTTTCACTAAATCTTTTTCCACACTCGGAACGCTCGAACGGCTTTTCTCCTGAGTGAATCCTCTGGTGTTTCTTCAGAGAACCACTTTCACTAAATCTTTTTCCACACTCGGAACACTCGTACGGCTTTTCTCCTGAGTGAATCCTCTGGTGTGTCTTCAGATGACCACTTTGATTAGACCTTTTTCCACACTCGGAACACTCGAACGGCTTTTCTCCTGAGTGAATCCTCTGGTGTATCTTCAGATGACCACTTTGATTAAACCTTTTTCCACACTCGGAACACTCGAACGGCTTTTCTCCTGAGTGAATCCTCTGGTGTCTCTTCAGATGACCACTTTGATTAAACCTTTTTCCACACTCGGAACACTCGAACGGCTTTTCTCCTGAGTGAATCCTCTGGTGTTTCTTCAGAGAACCACTTGCATAAAACCTTTTTCCACACTCGGAACACTCGAACGGCTTTTCTCTTGAGTGAATCCTCTGGGTTTCTTCAGATCACCACTTTCTTTAAACCTTTTTCCAGATTCGGAATGCTCGAACGGCCTTTCTCCTGATTCAATTTTTTGGGTTTCCTTCAACTTATCACTGTCAGCAAATCTTTTCCTACTCTCTGAACACTCCAACAGTTCTTTTCCACTGTGTATTAACACATGTTGACTTAGGATATCAGCAGATTCACACTTGTAATCACACTGCGATTCATCAGATGCTGGCGTCTCATGAGACGCCTTTTCCGGGAACTGCGGCGCCTCTTCTCGCAAAGATTGTTTGGTTGAGCCACTACTGCTGCTGGTTCTTCGCGTGGAGCATGTTGGCGGCGTGTAAGTGCGAATACGCTTTCTGAACACTTTTAGGGGACGCATTAGATAATCTTTCGAGGTGTAGACTAAGCCAGACCATTCACACTGTCGATCTGAAAAGAATCCAGACATGGGAAAGTGCATACATTATCAAAGAAATAGATTAACTGACAGCAGTTAAACCATCATTATATGTATATATACATATTCACATACATACATATTATATTCACAAATAATATATATATAATATATATATATATATATATATATAATGTATATATACAATAAATATATATACAAATACACACACACACGAGTGCATGCAAATGTGTATGTAGTAAACACACACACGCGTGTGTGTGTGTGTGAGTACATATTTGAATACATTGATGTATATATGTGCAGACATACATATGTACATACATCTAATACACTTATGCACACATGCTCACACACACACACGTTGGAATTATAGCAAGCTTAGTTATGGATTATTTATCCTTACAATATCAATCTATATCATCCAAATTCATTCCAACAATTTCTGAATACACTACACTTCCCTTCAGAATGGAAAATAAGGTTTTGAAACGTATTTGCGCACCTATTACGTCTTTCTTCGCTGAATCCACTTGGATGGCTCTCTCGATAGACCAAGATCTTCCCGAAATCGTTCCGTACCAGCACATCAGCTCGCTCCCTGTTCACAATTAGTTTGGCCTTGTTTGTCTGTATCTTTTAAATATCAATAAGCACGTTATGACAGGTGTATGGTTAGGAAAAGTTGACTTCACTACAGAATTATACTGACCTGCTAATTGCAGAGTCCGTCTTGTAGTAGATCTGCCCCTTGTACTGAAATGCAGATAGGTTAGTCTCAGCGTCAGTCCTTGAACAGTTGACGTAACGCATCCAGTTACTAACTGCACTGTCTACAGCATCAATGCATGTATTCCTTGTTCCAGCACTTCGAATCTGGAAAGTACAGGAAGGTGAAAAACTTTCAACTATTTGCGTAAGTGGATTTTCTCTTATAGAAAACCGCAAAAAATATCATTTATCTAATATCATATGTTTTACGCCACAGAATAAACTAACCTTCCACCCATAGCCAGATTCTTTGCCGGCTTCCGGATGGCCAGATAGGACACGGCCCTCATACGGACCAAACACAAGATGGGCTGGGAGATGAGCATTGGTCCACACGCCCCTTGCTGCCCCCTTCACTTTCGAGTCGTACACAGTGAGGGGCCAAGGGGCTGTGAGGCGAGCACGATCTTTCTCGCTGCGTCTCGAACAACCTGTCCAAACATACCATTGGGATGATAATGCTATTTAAAACTGTGTGCGTGTGTATGTGTGTATGGTCACCAGTTATGTTTGTGACTAGTTAAATATTCAATCTTACCAAAGTTGTGAGAGCATGACATTTTATGTTTGAGACAATATTCAGACATGGATGGCACACTTACTGGGTTATCCAGAATAAGGAACAATGGGTGGTACGGACACTCTCCTCTTTCTTTCTCTTCACAGTCTGCGCAATCTGCAAACAAAAAGAATTCATGGTATCTGAATCTATCTACCTCATGTACAATTCTAAGTGCGCAACTATCAATACAATTAATAACGTGATGAATTGAAATTAATTCAAGATTATGAAATCCATGCAACGACAACTATGAAGATGCAACAAATGCTCTTTTTCTCACAAATAAAATCGTCATCTTTAGTAATGTGCTCTTCATAAAACAGCTTCCTTCTGCTACGATGTCTTTGGCACCGCGTCTTGGACTTCTCTCCTGAAAAACAGCTGTTTCCCCGACCCTCTTCATCTGATCCTACACCAAGCGTTTTAGTCTCAGCTGGATGCTCCATCACTCCTACTGTCTCTGTATTTGTTGCCAACTGTAACATGGGAACGGAAGAGATCCACTTGTCCGCTGGCTGAACATTTTCCACAGCGGAATCTCCACTTGACCTGTCGGCTATTGTTAGCACTATCTGGAAGATTCAACAATATTTAAAGATCCTTTTCCATTTGTAATAAAGCATAAATATATTAGGATGAATGAGCTTGGCGATGCTGCAAATAGTTAATAATCATTTTGCATCATTTCTAAATAAACTTTTGACAGTCCGATATAATTGCTTAATTTGTACACGAGAAGATATTGGTTGTAGTCTGCACAACTACCCAGTGACAAAGTTGCACATATAGTTAAAAACTCTTGCAACACTCATGTTCCAGGACTCCTGCAGTTTTATGTCCAGACAGAAATAGGAGTGGACACGGATTCTGGATTTAAAAAAAGGGAGAAGGACATCACGCAAACACAGAGACAAAGGCACGAAGACAAACCTTGGCAGTGCCCTTTGCACCTGCCACCAACTTGGCTGGAGTCACAACGGATAACATCTACTTGGTCTACACTGAGCGGCGCATCATCGTAGTTCTCACTCCTGGCCCAAGCTGGAGCACTCCACTCTGCCTTCCCCTTATGACCGCCTCTTCTTCCACCGCCTACGCTTCCATTTTTGTTTGCATACCTGCAACTACAATTAATCTCCACTATATTAGCTTCCAGCAAACGCATTGTACATCTATCTTCTTCAGCCTAGTGGAATCATCGCCCTACCTGCTAGATCTCTCCTTTCGGCGTCCGCTCGTCGTCTCCATCGTAGTCGAGGACTCGAGGTGGCCTGGCTGTGGCACGACGAACCGGTGCGTCGCTTCCTCTGTTGTTGCAGGACGAACTCCGGGAGCTTGGGGTCCAGTCCTGAAAGTGCGCCACAGTTAAGAGATTTTGAGAGGAAATGTGTATGAGCGGTAATGAAGGAAATCCCAGGATCCAGTGAAGCATTTTGGTAATACCGTGATTGTAATGTGCGTGTTTAGGAGTCTGCATTTTCCATATGGGCATGTGCGCGTTTCAGATGTATATTTGGATGTCTGCGCATAAGTTTTGGAGAGGAAATGTGTATAAGCCGGTGATGAAGGAAATACCAGAATCCAGTGAAGCATTTTGGTAAAACCATGATTGTAATATTTGAAACTGGAAAAATCCAAATGTGCGTGTTTAGTTTTTGCATTTTACACAAGCCCATCGTAAAATAAAAACCGCTCCAAACCAACATGACAGAAGCTGAAAGAATATTGGCCCTCAGTCCCGGCAGCCCTTAAATGGGCAGAGGGTGCTAAGAATATCCGGTTTTGCAGGGAGAGGTGAAATGCCTAACTCCACTCAAATTCAAGCCGTTAAAGTCGGCAGCCTTAATGTTGGCACAATGTCAGGAAAGGGGAGGGAGGTTGTGGATCTCATGGAGAGAAGAAAGTTGGAGGTACTTTGCCTACAGGAAACACGATGGAGGGGAATAAGGCCCGAGAGCTGGGGAGAGGCTTTAAGCTTTTCTACAGTGGAGCAGATGGAAGAGGAAGGAATGGAGTTGGAATAATCCTGAGTCCCAATCATAAAGAAAACGTCATCAGTGTCTGGAGAAAGAATGACCGAATAATGTTGATTAAACTAATTATCGGAAATACAATCATTAATATAATGAGTGTATATGCACCACAAGTAGGCTGCGATGATGAAGAGAAAGACAAATTTTGGCAAGACCTAGATAGTATGTGCACAGAGATACCGGATGTTGAAACAGCCTTGATTGCTGGCGATTTCAATGGTCACGTGGGAGAGAGAAACTTGGCAATAGAGCGTGTCCATGGTAGATATGGGAGCGGGGCTGTAAATCCCAACGGAGAACGGCTAATTGACTTCGCAGTGGCATACGATCTGGCTATATTGAACACGTTCTTCAAAAAGAAGGATTACAATACATATGAAAGTGGAGGACAGGAAACACAATTGGACTACATATTATACAAGAGAAGTAAAATGAGTGAAGTCAGAAATTTTAAGGTAATTAAGGGAGAAACAGCTGCCAAACAACATCACCTGATTATTGGGGAGTTTAACATTAAAAGAGGGAGGAAAGGAAAGAAAAGGCAATACCTAAGATTAAGTGGTGGAATTTGAAAGACGAAGACCAGAGAAGTTTGTTCAGGGAGAGAGTGCTGGAGCAGATAGAGTTGAGGGAGGGAGTTGAAGAGTGGTGGAATTTGAATGCTTCAATGATCCGACAAGCTGCAGAGGAAATATTGGGGATGACATCTGGTAAAGGACCACCCAATGACAAGGAAACTTGGTGGTGGAAGGAAGAAATATCGG
This sequence comes from Penaeus vannamei, assembly GCF_003789085.1. Classification (NCBI taxonomy): domain Eukaryota; kingdom Metazoa; phylum Arthropoda; class Malacostraca; order Decapoda; family Penaeidae; genus Penaeus; species Penaeus vannamei. The sequence goes on from NW_020868803.1 coordinate 513,436, forward strand.
AAACTATAAAGCAGAAGAAGATTACAAGGAAGGAATATTACAAAAACAGAAATGAGGAAAATGAAGAAAGGCTTAAAACAGCGAACAAAGCAGCAAAGAAAGCAGTGGCAGTAGCTAAAGCTGAGGCAAGGGAAGAAATGTATCAAGAACTCGATACAAGAGGAGGACAGAAAAAGATTTATAGAATAGCAAAGGCCAGAGACAAGAGTACGAAAGATCAGACACATATCAGGCATATGAAGGATACAGAAGGAAATGTTTTGTATGATGATGATGCTATAAAAAGGAGATGGAAGGAATATTTTGAAAACTTAATGAATGTAGAGAACCCAAGAGTGGAAACAGGAGCGGGCTTACCAACAGAGAGGAGGACTGATAACATATCACGTAGAGAAGTGGAAAAGGCGCTGAGATTAATGAAATCAAACAAAGCTGTTGGACCGGATAACATCCCGATAGAAGCATGGAAAAGCCTTGGGGAGGCTGCTGTAGATGTTTTGTGGGACTTTTAAATAAAATATATGAGCAAGAGAAAATTCCATCGGAGTGGAGGAAGAGCACTATTGTGCCCATATATAAACAGAAGGGTAACATCCAGGACTGCACTAACTACAGGGGAATTAAATTGATCTCACATACAATGAAGCTTTGGGAGAGACTATTGGAATGAGGATCGAGGCTGAAACGGTCATCAGTGAGAACCAGTTTGGATTTGTTAAGGGAAGACAGACATCAGATGCTATTTTTGCCTTAAGACAGACAATGGAAAAGTACAGGGAGAAACAGAAGGGACTGCACATGGCTTTCATTGACCTCGAGAAGGCGTATGATCGTGTACCGAGGTCAGAGGTATGGAGGTGCATGAGAGAAAAGGGAGTGAGCGAGAAGTATGTAAGATTGGTTCAAGATATGTATAGAGATGTAACATCACAAGTTAGTAGTTGCGTCGGAATAACGGATGAATTTAACATCAAAGTAGGACTCCACCAGGGCTCTACTCTCAGTCCGTATATATTCGACCTTATAATGGACGTTCTAAGCGAAGGGATTCGAGGAGGCACCCTGGACAATGTTATTTGCAGATGACATTGTCTTAGTGTGTAATACTAAAGAATCATTGAGACAAACTTTCGCAATGGAAGAGGGCTTTGAGGACGAGGCTTGAAGATAAGCAGAACAAAGTCTGAGTACCTCTCATCTAATGATTTGAGGAGGAAAGTGGGGTGGAAATGGATGATGAGATCATTAAGCGGGTACCAGCTTTTAAATATCTAGGCTCACATGTGACAGAGGATGGTGAACTGGATGTAGAAGTAAAGCAACGCATTCAGTCAGGGTGGCAGGCATGGAGAAGGTTTTCAGGAGTACTCTGCGACAAGAAGATCAGCGCAAGACTCAAAGGGAAGGTTTATAAAATAGCTGTGAGACCTGCTATCCTTTATGGGAGCGAGACATGGCCAATTAAGAGGGTGCATGAAAAGAAGGTGAATGTAGCAGAGATGAGGATGTTAAGGTGGATGTGTGGTGTCACGAGGAAGGATAAGATCAGGAATGACTACATCAGAGGTACAGTCAAGGTCACAGAAGTGAGTGCAAAGATACAAGAAAGAAGGATTAACTGGTATGGGCATGTCATCAGAAGTGAAGAAGACCATATTGGAAACCAAGTTATGGAAATGCACGTGGATGGACGCAGAAGGAGAGGTTGACCCAAGTTAAGTTGGAGGGACAGGCTGAAAGATCTGGAAGACAAGGGACTCAGAAGGGAAGATGCAATGGACAGAGCAAGATGGAAGAGGCTAGCGAGGAACAGCGACCCCGTATAGAAATGGGAATAAGCTGAAGAAAAGAAAGAAAAAGAAAAGAAGATTTTACACAAGCCCATGCCCGCGTTTCAGATGTATATCTAGTTGTCTGCGCAGATGTTTTTGTTTGGAAAGGTGTGTGTGCATATAAACGAAAAAAAAAAAATGTACATATATCACACATATTTAGAGCTACGCTTTTCCAGGCAATGCATTTGCTACCCTCCGCTTCCATAACCAACGAGCCTTACATGGACGCTAAAAGCCTTCGAGATCGTGCGTTTCCTTAACCTTGTCTTAGCTGTACTCTCTACATTTCCTTTTGCACACATTCTGCCTCTTGGCGCTCCAACAAAACCTAACACACCACCACTTACTTCTACAAAGACGGAGCTCGAAAAGGCATCGAGGGTCGAATCCATGCAAATCACAGGCATTTTGCACGCGGCTAGCTTATTCCCCTGTTGCTATCAAGCCTAGAGGGTGTCAGTTTTTGCGAGGTAATTGACCCCCCCCCCCTTGACGCCTCTATTCCAGTTTTCATATAATTCAATCCATTGACACCAATGGTTTCAGTGAAGGCAGCTTTTCCTTGTTTTAAAGTGAACTTCCTTTTGAGTGAATACCCTTATCTCTTTTTAAGAACTGACACATCTCTACGGCCTCACTTTAAAAAATCCGTTTCCGGTAAATAACCGATGGAAGTGAAATGCACATTCGAAGCGACACAACTCACCGATGTCTTTCATCGCTTTGTAGTTTCTCAGGATATTCTCGAAGCGATTCTTCTCGATCTCCGGGAAGGAGAGCCATTCTGCCGTCGAAAATGGTTGCTTTGCGTCCTCAGCCATCGCACTTATGCGGCCGAGAAGTCTAAATGTTCCCTGAACACAATGTCGAAAGGATCAATGGATACCGAAGCTAACACTGAGCCCATTCGCGCTGGCCTCGGGCTGCCTGGGGCCGTGACGTCATCATGACGTTTTGTTTTCGTCATACCTATAAATGATAGCATTGATAATTACAAAATATTATATTTAAATATAGGAAAATAAAGCAATTAGGCAAAGTAGGCCCCTCATCATAAGATACGCCTTGACTTTTGTTGTTGTTGAAGTTTAAGCCTCTGAGCTGCATGATCATGACGTCACGACCAAACCGTTCGCGAGAATCCGTCGTGAGATTTTCCGCCAAAAATCATCGCGTTCAGGATCGCTTTCAAGGAAGTCATTACTTCAACTGGTATTAGCACTGATATTTGCTGTTATCAGAAGAATGT
>NW_020868803.1:521519-523739 GCF_003789085.1 Penaeus vannamei
TACTTACTGTGTATTATTATTATTATATATTTTACTATATCACTATTATTATTATATATTGTACTATATCACTATACTATACTATTATTTTATATTTTACTATATTGTAATTTGTTTTACTATATTTTTCTATATTACTATATATTATTAATATTATTTGTCTTTCTGTATTTTGCTATACTATACTATATTATTATTATATTTACTATATATATCACTATATATTATTATTATTATTATTATTAATATTATTATATATTTTACTATATTGTTTTACTATATTTTACTATCACTATACCATATTATTATTTTGTATTTTACTTCTCTCTCTCTCTCTTTCTCTTCTCTCTCTCCTTTCTTTCTCTCTTTCTCTGTTTTCTTTCTCTCTTTCTGTCTATATCTCTCTGTTTTACTATGTCACCATATCACTATATATTATTGTTATTATCGTATATTTTTCTATATTATTTGTCTTACTATATTTTACTATATTACCATATAATATTATTATATATTTTGCTATATTAATATTTGTTTTACTCTATTTTACTATACCACTATATATGTTTATTATTATATTATTATTATATTTTACTATATTATTGTTTGTTTTATGTTTTACTCTCTCGCTGTATATTATTATTTTATATTTTTCTATATTATGTCTTCTACTATATTTTACTATATCACTATACTATGTCATTATTTTATTTTTTACTATATTTTTATTCCTCTATCACTATATATCATTATTATTATTATTATTATTATTATTATTATTATTATTATATTATTATTATTATTATTATTATTATTATATTTTACTATATCTCCTCAATGACTATGCTATATTATTATTATTATTTGGTTAATATATTTATTATATCACTATATATATTATTATTATACATTTTTACATTATTATTATTTATTTATCTATATTTTACTATATCACACACACAAACACACACACACTATTATTGTATATATTTTTTATTATATATTTTACTATATTATTGTTTGTTTCACTATATTTTACTGTATCACTATATAATATTATTTTTATGCGTTTATTATTATTCATTGCCAGTGAGTTTGTTTTTGGTTGCGTTGGTTAGTTTGTTTGCGGATAACTCAAAAAGGTACGAATAGATTTTTATTAAATTTTTACGATAGGTGGGTCTTGGCCTAATGTAGATGCTATTAAAGTTTGGTGGCGATGCGGATATTAATTATTTGTTTATTTCTTTGTTAGATAGAAAAATTAGTCAATCCGGATATTGTTTGTTTGCGGATAACTCAAAAAGGTACGAATAGATTTTTATTAAATTTTTACGATAGGTGGGTCTTGGCCTTACGTAGATGCTATTAAAGTTTGTAGCGATGCGGATATTAATTATTTGTTTATTTCTTTGTTAGATAGAAAAATTAGTCAATCCGGATATTGTTTGTTTGCGGATAACTCAAAAAGTTCGAATAATTTTTATTAAATTTTTACGATAGGTGGGTCTTGGCCTAATGTAGATGCTATTAAAGTTTGGTGGCGATGCGGATATTAATTGTTTGTTTAACTCAAAAAGTTACGAAGAGATTTTTATTAAATTTTTACGAGAGGTGGGTCTTGGCCTAACGTAGATGCTATTAAAATTTGGTGGCGATGCGGATATTAATTGTTTGCGGATAACTCAAAAAAGGTACGAATAGATTTTTATTAAATTTTACGATAGGTGGTCTTGGCCTAATGTAGATGCTATTAAAGTTTGGTGGCGATGCGGATATTAATTGTTTGCGGATAACTCAAAAAAGGGACTAATAGATTTTTATTAAAATTTTTACGAATAGGTGGGTCTTGGCCTAATGTAGATGCTATTAAAGTTTGGTGGCGATGCGGATATTAATTGTTTGCAGGATAACTCAAAAAGGTACGAATAGATTTTTATTAAATTTTTACGATAGGTGGGTCTTGGCCTAATGTAGATGCTATTAAAGTTTGGTGGCGATGCGGATATTAATTGTTTGCGGATAACTCAAAAAGGTACGAATAGATTTTTATTAAATTTTTACGATAGGTGGGTCTTGGCCTAACGTAGATGCTATTAAAATTTGGTGACGATGCGGGTATTCATTATTCGTTTATTTCTTTGTTAGATAAATTAGTCAATCCGGATATTGTTTGTTTCTTTGCAAGATAACTCAAAAAGGTACGAATAGATTTTTATC
>NW_020868803.1:523839-536339 GCF_003789085.1 Penaeus vannamei
GGCAGAGTGGAGTGCTCCAGCTTGGGCCAGGAGTGTGAAACTACGACCAAGTAGATGCTATACCGTTCTGGACTCCAGCCAAGTTGGTGGCAGCTGCAAAGGGCATATTCAGACATGCATATACACAGAAATCAATGCATATTTGTCTATCTGATAGATATACATTTATGTGTCAATCTGAACGGTTGATATGCACGTCTAAATATATGCATATCCGTATATAAGACCATTCATAGGGTTGGACCTCGCAAAATCTTAACAAACCTACTGCAAGTATATGTCGCTGTCGACTCCTGCCAAGTCAGTGGCAGCTGCAAGGGGCGCTGTCAAATTTTCACTATTATTGTCTCTAAACGTCCTGGTAATAAAACGTTCTCATTCAAAGTCTTAGTTGAGTCGTTCTATACTTCTATATTTTTTTTTCAATCATTGCACAGTAGTAATATGGCAACACTAGAATGCAGTTTAATGATTTGAAAGGTATGATATATCGTTTTATATAAAATTAAAAATGCAAGCTATTAGTTACAGACAAATATACAGATACAGATAGAGAGAGAGAGAATATACAGAGAGTGAAGGACAGACTCACTATAGCATACTGCATAGCATGCCATGCGCGCGGACCCGGACCACGTGGCATGCTATGCAGTATGCTATATCGTAGGTGCCGAGCGATATAGCATACTGCATAGCATGCCACATGGACCGGGCACCGCGTGGTTGGACCACGTGGTCCGTTCGCGCCCGCTTGCGCCCACTGGTCAGAATATAAGGTGGCCGACCTCTTTTCTTTTAACTTTGCTTGCTTGACCCAAGCTCTCATTCTCATACCCTCGGCGAGCTTGCCCGTAGTCGGCCGTACCACCTCGTTGGCGTGTAGGCCGGACACAAGCACCAAGAGCCGTATCGCGTTCCTTTCATACTAGTGTTCTTAAATAAAAGTGCACAGCTACATCAGTGTATCTCTACCGCCACCAGTAATTCAATAAATCCATATAGGAGGATTTAGAGCCTTTTATACTCACACACACACACACATGGACAGATAGAAAGACAGACAGGCAGTCAGAGAGAGAAAAAACGAAACGAGAAAGAGGGCACAAGGAGGGGAAAGGAGAGCAAAATCTAATGGAAAATGAGAAAAAAGAGATACCATAGACCCAGTCAGCCACAAAAAATAAAAATCATGAATAAAGATAAAAATGATAAAAATAAGACAGGATCACTGAAACAAGACGGAAAGAGGAAGAGTTGAAACCGATAAACGAGGATGAAGCAAGGCAAATTGATGAGGCGAGTCTCGAGTGAGTGAGCGGGAGTAAGGAAAAGCAAATATGCAATCTTATGCTTGTTTGTTGTGGCGAAAGGGGAGGCGAGGTTGAGAGGTTGATAGGAGGGGAGGAGAAAAGGTAAGAAATGTGGGGGATACCCAAGAGATGGAGAACAAGGGGGAGGGTAGTGTGTGAGAGAGGGGAGGGAAGGAGATAAAGATAGAGTGAGAGAGGGAAGGAGGGTTTGTAATGATTTTCGCCATACCCATCGATTCCACGAGACATATTGCACAATGGTCTCTAGATATGACAGTTCAAGAAATTATCAAATTTCATAGTAAAAGTTGAATCTTTTGTTGTGCTTGAAAGGTCTGAGCTTCAGAGGTGCTCGAGTATGACGTCACGATCAAAGATTTCCCGCCAAAATTCCTGGACATCAAAACTTATTATTATTTAAGTATTAGTATTATTTAAGTTAAAACGAATCTGTAGGATTAAATATTATATATCGTATGTATATATATTATATAAATCAATCCTTTTGGAGACAAAAAATAGGAAATAAGTAACAAACTTGCTCAAGAATTGCTTTCGTTTTTTTATTGATATGCACCAAATTCATTAATAACAATCCCTCTACCATTGAGGATTGAATAAAAAGTATAATAAGAAAGGTTTTCAGATAGTCGTACTGGGTAAAGTAAACTAGTCAGCTGAGGCCTTCATTTGGTGTAAAAAAAAATTTAAAAAAAATAAAAATGTTTCCCTGTCCTTTTATATCTTAGCCTCACATCTAAAGCAAAATGTACAGGTGAGACAAATAATTCAGCGCACTCTGTGGATCTTCTGGTGTGTTTTTAGATTACCACTTGCATTAAACCCTTTTCCACATTCGGAACACTTGAACGGCTTTTCTCCTGAGTGAATCCTCTGGTGTGCCTTCAGATGACCACTTTGATTAACGGCTTTTCTCCTGATTGAATCCTCTGGTGTTTCTTCAGAGAACCACTTTCACTAAATCTTTTTCCACACTCGGAACGCTCGAACGGCTTTTCTCCTGAGTGAATCCTCTGGTGTTTCTTCAGAGAACCACTTTCACTAAATCTTTTTCCACACTCGGAACACTCGTACGGCTTTTCTCCTGAGTGAATCCTCTGGTGTGTCTTCAGATGACCACTTTGATTAGACCTTTTTCCACACTCGGAACACTCGAACGGCTTTTCTCCTGAGTGAATCCTCTGGTGTATCTTCAGATGACCACTTTGATTAAACCTTTTTTCCACACTCGGAACACTCGAACGGCTTTTCTCCTGAGTGAATCCTCTGGTGTCTCTTCAGATGACCACTTTGATTAAACCTTTTTCCACACTCGGAACACTCGAACGGCTTTTCTCCTGAGTGAATCCTCTGGTGTTTCTTCAGAGAACCACTTGCATAAAACCTTTTTCCACACTCGGAACACTCGAACGGCTTTTCTCTTGAGTGAATCCTCTGGGGTTTCTTCAGATCACCACTTTCTTTAAACCTTTTTCCAGATTCGGAATGCTCGAACGGCCTTTCTCCTGATTCAATTTTTTGGGTTTCCTTCAACTTATCACTGTCAGCAAATCTTTTCCTACTCTCTGAACACTCCAACAGTTCTTTTCCACTGTGTATTAACACATGTTGACTTAGGATATCAGCAGATTCACACTTGTAATCACACTGCGATTCATCAGATGCTGGCGTCTCATGAGACGCCTTTTCCGGGAACTGCGGCGCCTCTTCTCGCAAAGATTGTTTGGTTGAGCCACTACTGCTGCTGGTTCCTCGCGTGGAGCATGTTGGCGGCGTGTAAGTGCGAATACGCTTTCTGAACACTTTTAGGGGACGCATTAGATAATCTTTCGAGGTGTAGACTAAGCCAGACCATTCACACTGTCGATCTGAAAAAGAATCCAGACATGGGGAAAGTGCATACATTATCAAAGAAAATAGATTAACTGACAGCAGTTAAACCATCATTATATGTATATATACATATTCACATACATACATATTATATTCACAAATATATATATATATATATATATATATATATATATATAAATGTATATATACAATAAATATATATACAAATACACACACACACACGAGTGCATGCAAATGTGTATGTACGTAAACACACACACGCGTGTGTGTGTGTGTGTGTACATATTTGAATACATTGATGTAATAGATGTGCAGACATACATATGTACATACATCTAATACACTTATGCACATGCACATGCTCACACACACACACACGTTGGAATTATAGCAAGCTTAGTTATGGATTATTTATCCTTACAATATCAATCTATATCATCTCAAATTCATTCCAACAATTTCTGAATACACTTTCCCTTCAGAATGGAAAATAAGGTTTTGAAACGTATTTGCGCACCTATTACGTCTTTCTTCGCTGATATCCACTTGGATGGCTCTCTCGATAGACCAAGATCCTTCCCGAAATCGTCTCCGTACCAGCACATCAGCTCGCTCCCCCTGTTCACAATTAGTTTGGCCTTGTTTGTCTGTATCTTTAAATATCAATAAGCACGTTATGACAGGTGTATGGTTAGGAAAAGTTGACTTCACTACTGAATTATACTGACCTGCTAATTGCAGAGTCCGTCTTGTAGTAGATCTGCCCCTTGTACTGAAATGCAGATAGGTTAGTCTCAGCGTCAGTCCTTGAACAGTTGACGTAACGCATCCAGTTACTAACTGCACTGTCTACAGCATCAATGCATGTATTCCTTGTTCCAGCACTTCGAATCTGGAAAGTACAGGAAGGTGAAAAACTTTCAACTATTTGCGTAAGTGGATTTTCTCTTATAGAAAACCGCAAAAAATATCATTTATCTAATATCATATGTTTTACGCCACAGAATAAACTAACCTTCCACCCATAGCCAGATTCTTTGCCGGCTTCCGGATGGCCAGATAGGACACGGCCCTCATACGGACCAAACACAAGATGGGCTGGGAGATGAGCATTGGTCCACACGCCTTTTGCTGCCCCCTTCACTTTCGAGTCGTACACAGTGAGGGGCCAAGGGGCTGTGAGGCGAGCACGATCTTTCTCGCTGCCGTCTCGAACAACCTGTCCAAACATACCATTGGGATGATAATGCTATTTAAAACTGTGTGCGTGTGTATGTGTGTATGGTCACCAGTTATGTTTGTGACTAGTTAAATATTCAATCTTACCAAAGTTGTGAGAGCATGACATTTTATGTTTGAGACAATATTCAGACATGGATGGCACACTTACTGGGTTATCCAGAATAAGGAACAATGGGTGGTACGGACACTCTCTCTCTTTCTCTTCTTCACAGTCTGCGCAATCTGCAAACAAAAAGAATTCATGGTATCTGAATCTATCTACCTCATGTACAATTCTAAGTGCGCAACTATCAATACAATTTAATAACGTGATGAATTGAAATTAATTCAAGATTATGAAATCCATGCAACGACAACTATGAAGATGCAACAAATGCTCTTTTTCTCACAAATAAAATCGTCATCTTTAGTAATGTGCTCTTCATAAAACAGCTTCCTTCTGCTACGATGTCTTTGGCACCGCGTCTTGGACTTCTCTCCTGAAAAACAGCTGTTTCCCCGACCCTCTTCATCTGATCCTACACCAAGCGTTTTAGTCTCAGCTGGATGCTCCATCACTCCTACTGTCTCTGTATTTGTTGCCAACTGTAACATGGGAACGGAAGAGATCCACTTGTCCGCTGGCTGAACATTTTCCACAGCGGAATCTCCACTTGACCTGTCGGCTATTGTTAGCACTATCTGGAAGATTCAACAATATTTAAAGATCCTTTCTTCCATTTGTAATAAAGCATAAATATATTAGGATGAATGAGCTTGGCGATGCTGCAAATAGTTAATAATCATTTTGCATCATTTCTAAATAAACTTTTGACAGTCCGATATAATTGCTTAATTATTGTACACGAGAAGATATTGGTTGTAGTCTGCACAACTACCCAGTGACAAAGTTGCACATATAGTTAAAAACTCTTGCAACACTCATGTTCCAGGACTCCTGCAGTTTTATGTCCAGACAGAAATAGGAGTGGACACGGATTCTGGATTTAAAAAAAGGGAGAAGGACATCACGCAAACACAGAGACAAAGGCACGAAGACAAACCTTGGCAGTGCCCTTTGCACCTGCCACCAACTTGGCTGGAGTCCACAACGGTATAACATCTACTTGGTCTACACTGAGCGGCGCATCATCGTAGTTCTCACTCCTGGCCCAAGCTGGAGCACTCCACTCTGCCTTCCCCTTATGACCGCCTCTTCTTCCACCGCCTACGCTTCCATTTTTGTTTGCATACCTGCAACTACAATTAATCTCCACTATATTAGCTTCCAGCAAACGCATTGTACATGCATCTTCCTTCACTATGCCTAGTGGAATCATCGCCCTACCTGCTAGATCTCTCCTTCTCGGGCGTCCGCTCGTCGTCTCCATCGTAGTCGAGGACTCGAGGTGGCCTGGCTGTGGGCACGACGAACCGGTTGCGTCGCTTCCTCTGTTGTTGCAGGACGAACTCCGGGAGCTTGGGGTCCAGTCCTGAAAGTGCGCCACAGTTAAGAGATTTTGGAGAGGAAATGTGTATGAGCCGGTAATGAAGGAAATCCCAGGATCCAGTGAAGCATTTTGGTAATACCGTGATTGTAATGTGCGTGTTTAGGAGTCTGCATTTTCCATAAGGGCATGTGCGCGTTTCAGATGTATATTTGGATGTCTGCGCATAAGTTTTGGAGAGGAAATGTGTATAAGCCGGTGATGAAGGAAATACCAGAATCCAGTGAAGCATTTTGGTAAAACCATGATTGTAATATTTGAAACTGGAAAAATCCAAATGTGCGTGTTTAGTTTTTGCATTTTACACAAGCCCATCGTAAAATAAAAACCGCTCCAAACCAACATGACAGAAGCTGAAAGAATATCGGCCCTCAGTCCCCGGCAGCCCTTAAATGGGCAGAGGGTGCTAAGAATATCCGGTTTTGCAGGGAGAGGTGAAATGCCTAACTCCACTCAAATTCAAGCCGTTAAAGTCGGCAGCCTTAATGTTGGCACAATGTCAGGAAAGGGGAGGGAGGTTGTGGATCTCATGGAGAGAAGAAAGTTGGAGGTACTTTGCCTACAGGAAACACGATGGAGGGAGAATAAGGCCCGAGAGCTGGGGAGAGGCTTTAAGCTTTTCTACAGTGGAGCAGATGGAAGAGGAAGGAATGGAGTTGGAATAATCCTGAGTCCCAATCATAAAGAAAACGTCATCAGTGTCTGGAGAAAGAATGACCGAATAATGTTGATTAAACTAATTATCGGAAATACAATCATTAATATAATGAGTGTATATGCACCACAAGTAGGCTGCGATGATGAAGAGAAAGACAAATTTTGGCAAGACCTAGATAGTATGTGCACAGAGATACCGGATGTTGAAACAGCCTTGATTGCTGGCGATTTCAATGGTCACGTGGGAGAGAGAAACTTGGCAATAGAGCGTGTCCATGGTAGATATGGGAGCGTGGCTGTAAATCCCAATGGAGAACGGCTAATTGACTTCGTGGTGGCATATGATCTGGCTAAATTGAACACGTTCTTTAAAAAGAAGGATTACAATACATATGAAAGTGGAGGACAGGAAACACAATTGGACTACATATTATACAAGAGAAGTAAAATGAGTGAAGTCAGAAATTTTAAGGTAATTAAGGGAGAAACAGCTGCCAAACAACATCACCTAATTATTGGGGAGTTTAACATCAAAAGAGGGAGGAAAGGAAAGAAAGGGCAATACCTAAGATTAAGTGGTGGAATTTGAAAGACGAAGACCAGAGAAGTTTGTTCAGGGAGAGAGTGCTGGAGCAGATAGAGTTGAGGGAGGGAGTTGAAGAGTGGTGGAATTTGAATGCTTCAATGATCCGACAAGCTGCAGAGGAAATATTGGGGATGACATCTGGTAAAGGACCACCCAATGACAAGGAAACTTGGTGGTGGAAGGAAGAAATCTCGGGAACTATAAAGCAGAAGATTGCAAGGAAGGAATATTATAAAAACAGAAATGAGGAAAATGAAGAAAGGCTTAAAACAGCGAACAAAGCAGCAAAGAAAGCAGTGGCAGTAGCTAAAGCTGAGGCAAGGGAAGAAATGTATCAAGAACTCGATACAAGAGGAGGACAGAAAAAAAATTATAGAATAGCAAAGGCCAGAGACAAGAGTACGAAAGATCAGACACATATCAGGCATATGAAGGATACAGAAGGAAATGTTTTGTATGATGATGATACTATAAAAAGGAGATGGAAGGAATATTTTGAAAACTTAATGAATGTAGAGAACCCAAGAGTGGAAACAGGAGCGGGCTTACCAACAGAGAGGAGGACTGATAACATATCACGTAGAGAAGTGGAAAAGGCGCTGAGATTAATGAAATCAAACAAAGCTGTTGGACCGGATAACATCCCGATAGAAGCATGGAAAGGCCTTGGGGAGGCTGCTGTAGATGTTTTGTGGGATCTTGTAAGTAAAATATATGAGCAAGAGAAAAGTCCATCCGAGTGGAGGAAGAGCACTATTGTGCCCATATATAAACAGAAGGGTAACATCCAGGACTGTACTAACTACAGGGGAATTAAATTGATCTCACATACAATGAAGCTTTGGGAGAGGACTATTGGAATGAGGATCGAGGCTGAAACGGTCATCAGTGAGAACCAGTTTGGATTTGTTAAGGGAAGACACACATCAGATGCTATTTTTGCCTTAAGACAGACAATGGAAAAGTACAGGGAGAAACAGAAGGGACTGCACATGGCTTTCATTGACCTCGAGAAGGCGTATGATCGTGTACCGAGGTCAGAGGTATGGAGGTGCATGAGAGAAAAGGGAGTGAGCGAGAAGTATGTAAGATTGGTTCAAGATATGTATAGGGATGTAACATCACAAGTTAGTAGTTGCGTCGGAATAACGGATGAATTTAACATCAAAGTAGGGCTCCACCAGGGCTCTACTCTCAGTCCGTATATATTCGACCTTATAATGGACGTTCTAAGCGAAGGAATTCGAGTGGAGGCACCCTGGACAATGTTATTTGCAGATGACATTGTCTTAGTGTGTAATACTAAAGAATCATTGAGACAAACTTTCGCAATGGAAGAGGGCTTTGGAGGACCGAGGCTTGAAGATAAGCAGAACAAAGTCTGAGTACCTCTCATTTAATGATTTTGAGGAGGAAAATGGGGTGGAAATGGATGATGAGATCATTAAGAGGGTACCAGCTTTTAAATATCTAGGCTCACATGTGACAGAGGACGGTGAACTGGATGTAGAAGTAAAGCAACGCATTCAGTCAGGGTGGCAGGCATGGAGAAGGTTTTCAGGAGTACTCTGCGACAAGAAGATCAGCGCAAGACTCAAAGGGAAGGTTTATAAAATAGCTGTGAGACCTGCTATCCTTTATGGGAGCGAGACATGGCCAATTAAGAGGGTGCATGAAAAGAAGGTGAATGTAGCAGAGATGAGGATGTTAAGGTGGATGTGTGGTGTCACGAGGAAGGATAAGATCAGGAATGACTACATCAGAGGTACAGTCAAGGTCACAGAAGTGAGTGCAAAGATACAAGAAAGAAGGATTAACTGGTATGGGCATGTCATCAGAAGTGAAGAAGACCATATTGGAAACCAAGTTATGGAAATGCACGTGGATGGACGCAGAAGGAGAGGTAGACCCAAGTTAAGTTGGAGGGACAGGCTGAAAGATCTGGAAGACAAGGGACTCAGAAGGGAAGATGCAATGGACAGAGCAAGATGGAAGAGGCTAGCGAGGAACAGCGACCCCGTATAGAAATGGGAATAAGCTGAAGAAAAAGAAAGAAAAAAGAAAAGAAGATTTTACACAAGCCCATGCCCGCGTTTCAGATGTATATCTAGTTGTCTGCGCAGAAGTTTTTGTGTTGGAAAGGGTGTGTGTGCATATAAACGAAAAAAAAAAAATGTACATATATCACACATATTTAGAGCTACGCTTTTCCAGGCAATGCATTTGCTACCCTCCGCTTCCATAACCAACGAGCCTTACATGGACGCTAAAAGCCTTCGAGATCGTGCGTTTCCTTAACCTTGTCTTAGCTGTACTCTCTACATTTCCTTTTGCACACATTCTGCCTCTTGGCGCTCCAACAAAACCTAACACACCACCACTTACTTCTACAAAGATGGAGCTCGAAAAGGGCATCGAGGGTCGAATCCATGCAAATCACAGGCATTTTGCACGCGGCTAGCTTATTCCCCTGTTGCTATCAAGCCTAGAGGGTGTCAGTTTTTGCGAGGTAATTGACCCCCCCACCCCCCTTGACGCCTCTATTCCAGTTTTCATATAATTCAATCCATTGACACCAATGGTTTCAGTGAAGGCAGCTTTTCCTTGTTTTAAAGTGAACTTCCTTTTGAGTGAATACCCTTATCTCTTTTTAAGAACTGACACATCTCTACGGCCTCACTTAAAAAAATCCGTTTCCGGTAAATAACCGATGGAAGTGAAATGCACATTCGAAGCGACACAACTCACCGATGTCTTTCATCGCTTTGTAGTTTCTCAGGATATTCTCGAAGCGATTCTTCTCGATCTCCGGGAAGGAGAGCCATTCTTCCGTCGAAAATAGTTGCTTTGCGTCCTCAGCCATCGCACTTATGCGGCCGAGAAGTCGAAATGTTCCCTGAACCCAATGTCGAAAGGATCAATGGATACCGAAGCTAACACTGAGCCCATTCGCGCTGGCCTCGGGCTGCCTGGGGCCGTGACGTCATCATGACGTTTTGTTTTCGTCATACCTATAAATGATAGCATTGATAATTACAAAATATTATATTTGAATATAGGAAAATAAAGCAATTAGGCAAAGTAGGCCCCTCATCATAAGATACGCCTTGACTTTTGTTGTTGTTGAAGTTTAAGCCTCTGAGCTGCATGATCATGACGTCACGACCAAACCGTTCGCGAGAATCCGTCGTGAGATTTTCCGCCAAAAATCATCGCGTTCAGGATCGCTTTCAAGGAAGTCATTACTTCAACTGGTATTAGCACTGATATTTGCTGTTATCAGAAGAATGTAGGAAATTACAAATTACATCTGTAAGAGTACAAAGAGAGCTCAATGCTATCAAAAATATATCAAGGCGTGAGGCAGGGGCAGCCTAGCTGAAGACTTCGTAGCACATTAGTCTTTTATTTATATTTTTCCAGACTTTCTTTGGTCATTCTTGAATTTCAGATTTATGTTAAAGAAAATCTCTTCGTCAAAAACGCGATTGCTGTGTAAATATTTCACATAATTCAACCTATCAATGTAAAAGGCACGACAGAGTTAACCTAAATGCTACACTCCGTTACCGGAAATATATTATTTACTACATATTTAATCGTTTTCCATAATGGATGATTAATAACTGATCCTTCATATTAGGTTTGTAATGTATGCGACCGCATGTGTTGTTATTAATCCAAAAATGTCAATGGAAGTAAACATCGTTGTTATTTAAAACAATATATGTATTTCATTAGGGCGATACTATCTCCTGAAAAATATAAACATGATTACGGGTCGAAAATTATATTCATAGTCAACAAGGACATCCAGTTTCATACCTTGTGCCATCTGATTTTATTCTTAAGACATATTTTAGTTTGTTTTTAAGAAATTACGCAAGGGATTAATGGTTAACCTCACATTTCTATTTATATATTTATTTCTTTATTTTTCATTTATTTATTTATTTATTTATTACTGTTTTAACTGAAGTTATCTCATTTTTTTATGGAAGTCTTGGTAGCCAGTGTCACAGAAATAGATTTGTGAGTCAGTAATTAAATTCATCGTTTGATTCGTGTAATGTTATCTTCGAGACGTGGAAAGTGCCGATAAATGAAGGCGCATTTCTTGTCTTGCTGCCGCATATATATTGAACCAATATCTGTTTTAGATCCATGTTTTTCATTGTTTTCCTCGTGATGTAAACTTTCAAATCATGACAATGACTATATCAATATATCTATTTATCTATCTATATCTACATAACTTTCGATCTATCTGTATGTATATTTATTGTATATATTTTTTTCGAGGGTGTACTTTGCTCTAAATTTTAACAAACACTTTAAAGTATGTAATTAAAACGACCGGACAACCAATTATATTTGTGTTTCCCTTCAGGTGATCCCTGTTGCAGGCTGCGCCGTGAGACTTCCAACTAAACGTTGTTTCGTCCCCGTGACAAAAATTACATTTTTATGCTATTCCCAAGATTAAGGAAAATGTAGCATTCTTTAATGCCACGCACACAATTAATCTCACAAATACCACAAGATATTGTCGGCCAACATACTGCTCTGTGTTACACTATACCATTATCTACTGGAAGGTACTGGAGGAGGTGGTTGGAATTTCATGATTATGGAGAGATAAAGTGCAGGTATGCAAGCAAAGGGAAGCGTGTGCGGTGGAAGTAGAGGCGGTCACAAGCGGAAGGCAGAGTGGAGTGCTCCAGCTTGGGACAGGAGTGTGAAACTACGACGATGCGCCGCTCAGTGTAAACCAAGTAGATGTTATGCCGTTGTGGACTCCAGCCAAGTTGGTGACAGCTGCAAAGAGCCCTGTCAGGGTTTGTTTTCCCGCCTTCCTGCGCCGATCAGTGTTGACCACAACGGCCAGTTTGTTTAAATTGTGCGAGGCCCGACCCAGTGAAGATTCGCATATTCAGACATCTGTCTATCTGATAGATATACATTTGTGTGTTTATCTGAACGGTTTTTGATATGTCTAAACGGATAGTTATGGATTTACTTCTTAGAAAGAGAGAAAGTGACGCAGAGAAGGAAGCCGAGACGAAAAAGAAAATAAATGATAAATTCCACAAGATTTAAGACAAAAGAATTTATTCAGTCACGAACGAGATGTAAGAAAAGGAGAAGGGGGAAGGGCAGACAAACGGAATAAGAGAGAGATAGAGATAGATAGATAGCGAGGCAAAGAGAGATTTAGTAGATAAAGAAATATTTATACAGAGAGATACATAATACATGAAGAGCTACAGTAACTACACCTAAACTGTTTAAACAATAATTTATAGAATACTCTAAAGCAAACATTAACAAATGATCATCACA
>NW_020868803.1:541339-553839 GCF_003789085.1 Penaeus vannamei
ATAGAAGCACTTGTACAAGGGCTATAGAAGCACTTGTACAAGGTAGAAGCACTTGTACAAGGTCTATAGAAACACTTGAACAAGGAGAAGCACTTGTACAAGGTCTATAGAAGCACTTGTACAAGGTAGAAGCACTTGTGGTCTAAAGAAGCACTTGTACAAGGTCTATAGAAGCACTTGTACAAGGGCTACAGAACACTTGTATTATAGAAGCAATTGTACAAGGTCTAAAGAAGCACTTACTCAAGGTCTAAAAAAGCAGTCATTCAAGGTCTATAGAAGCACTTGAACAAGGGTTACAAGGGTTAAAGCACATCTACAAGGTCTTATAGAAACACTTATACAAGGTCTATAGAAGCACATGTATAAGGTCTATAGAAGCATTTGTACAAGGTCAATAGAAGCACTTCTACATGACCTATAGACGCGCTTGTACAAGGTCAA
Organism: Penaeus vannamei; assembly: GCF_003789085.1. Classification (NCBI taxonomy): domain Eukaryota; kingdom Metazoa; phylum Arthropoda; class Malacostraca; order Decapoda; family Penaeidae; genus Penaeus; species Penaeus vannamei. The sequence goes on from NW_020868803.1 coordinate 541,784, forward strand.
CAGAAGCACTTATACAAGGGCTATAGAAGGACTTGTAGAAGTGCTATAGCTTGTACAAGGTCTATAGAAGTATTTGTACAAAGTCTATAGAAACACTTGTACAGGGCTATAGCACTTGTACAAGGGCTATAGAAGCACTTGTACAGTACAAGGGCTATAGAAGCACTTGTACAAGGGCTATAGAAGCACTTGTACAAGGGCTATAGAAGCACTTGTACAAGGTCAATAGAAGTACTTGTACAAAGTCTATAGAAGCACTTGTACAAGAGCTATAGAAGCACTTATGCAAGGTCTGTAGAAGCACTTGTACAAAGTCTACAGCTTGTACAAGGTCTATAGAAGTACTTGTATAAGGTTTATAGAAGCACTTGTACAAGGTCCATAGAAACACTTGTACAAGGTCCATAGAAACACTTGTACGGTAGAAACACTTGTACAAGGTCTATAAAAGCACTTGTACAAGGTCTATAGACACAGCTGTACAAGGTCTATAGAAATACTTGTACAAGGTCTTTATAAACACTTGCACAAGGTCTGTAGAAACACTTGTACAAGGTCTATAGAAGCACTAGTATAAAGTCTTTAGAAACACTTGTACAAGGTCTATATAAGAACTTGTACAAAGGCTATATAAGAACTTGTACAAAGGCTATAGAAGTACTTGTACAAGGTCTATAGAAGCACTTGTACAAGGTCTATAGAAGTATTTGTACAAGTTGTATAGAAAAAAAAACTTGTACAAGGGTTATAGAAGCACTTGTACAAGGTCTACAGAAGCATTTGTAAAAGGCATGTAGAAACACTTGAATAAGGTCTATAGAAGCACTTGAATAAGGTCTATAGAAGCACTTGTACAAAGTCTATAGAAGTACTTGTAAAAGATCTATAGAAACACTTGTACAAGGACTAAAGAAGAACTTGTACAAGGTCTACAGAACTACTTGTAAAAGGTGTATAGAAGCACTTGTACAAGGTCTGTAGAAGCACTTTCTCTTTGTACAAGGTCTTTCTCTCTTTCTCCTCTTATTTCCCGCTTTATTTCTATTTCTCAGGTTGTGTCTTTTTCTTTCACTATCTCTTTCATATGTAAGTGTTCTCAATATGTATGTGCTTCATATTTGAGCATACTCTTCTATAAATACCTCAAACTAATTCTGTCACTGTCTATCCCCATAAGATTAATTAATTCAATACACGTATCTTTTAAATTCTGCCTTTTTTCCTTCTCTCTTTTCTCATTTTTTACTCTTTCTTTTTAATCTCTCTCTCTCTCTCTCTCTCTCTCTCTCTCTCTCTCTCTCTCTCTCTCTCTCTCTCTCTCTCTCTCTCTCTCTCTCTCTCTCTCTCTCTCTCTCTCTCTCTCTCTCTCTCTCTCTCTCTCTCTCATATGTAACTGTGATGTACTTCACACTTGAGTATACTTTCTACAAATACCTTTAACTTAATCCATCACTGTCTGTCCTCTTCAAGATTTCATTCAATTTAATACAAGTATCTGTTTTAGAGTTTTTTAAGCATTATTTGTTGTAAACCTTATGCACATGTTAATACACTTACGCAAATAGGAACTATATTACCAATAATTTGTATCTAATTACCAAAAACTTGGAAATAACAGTCTCTTGTTTACTGCCTTAATTGTAAAATATTTAACCAAGTCTTTTTATTAGATAAGATTAAGAAGACAAGTTTTCTTTTAAAACACCCTTATTATCTTTATTACATAAAGACATGTCACGAACAGCTTTGTTATAGATTTAAGTTTTTGGTATTCACAATATGAATTCATAAGAGGTAAAAGCTGATTATGGCAAAGGAAAAGACTAGTAAAAGGTTCAAGTCATTTTTGTCTTTAGTATATTTATACACTTTCCATGCTGCTACGTACATTTTCCCCACACCTTTACAAAAAAAAAAAAAAATCAACAAAAGTGTTTTAAAGCTATGATACAAGATTCTTAAATACAAATTTTAGGATCAACAATGATCAGTGCTTCTCGAGTCAAAACCAGAAACAAGAACATTAAATCCATGAAGTAACAAATTCAAAAAAGTGTTCAAATCAATGGTGAACTTATAAGAGTAATATATATATTTTTTTTTCCTTTTTCTGATTAATTCATATTAATAAAAAAGAAATTGAATAACAGCATTTACTACGAATTTCTAATTTCAAAATACTTGAATAAATTAAAACTAAATTTTACATGGAGCAGTAATTAATACTAATAAACTAGTATACAATATCTGACCTCAGGACCTGACAGAATCCAGAAAAAAAAGAAAAAGAAAAAAATTAATATTCTTTTAATGATGGAGGCTGCTCTTCAAAGGTTGCAAAAAGAAAAATCTTACTCGTATCCTTTCTACAGGGAAATCTGACTAGAGCTTGCAGTTTCACATCCTTCAACATAAATATCATGTACTATGCCTTGCAATCCCAATCACAAAACATAATTGCCATTCTTGGCAGTGTGACTGTTGTGAAATTCACCTGAAGAAATTTATCCATAGTGTGTTAAAGTTTATTCATGTAATCACATGAATAAACCAATTAATGTTCAAGCATACTATTTGTATATTTGCACCATTACATAACTATATATGTGTGTGTGTGTGTGTGTGTGTGTGTGTGTGTGTGTGTGTGTGTGTGTGTGTGTGTGTGTGTGTGTGTGTGTGTGTGTGTGTGTGTGTGTGTGTGTGTGTGTGTGTGTGTGTGTGTGTGTCTATCTATTATATATATATACATATATACATATATACATATATATATATATATATATATATATATATATATATATATATATATATATATATATATATATAATGTACATATATATGCATCTGTATATATATCTGTATATATGTATATGTAATAAATGTACATAAATGTATATACATAAATATGTTATATGTAGGTAGTTTGCACAGATATATTCAAACTCTAATTGTATACTTTTGTTTAAGGAATTTAACTTAAAAGTCATTCATAAGAGCAAACAAGACAATGCAACTACAAATTTGAAGTAATTCTAGCTCAAACCTCTATACATACTGATTCATACATGACTAAAATAAATAAAAAACATTAGATTATGACTACTGATGCAGTCATTTTAACTGAATGAATATACTATTATCATTATTACTATTATTAGTATCTTTATTGTTTAATCTCTCCCTATGCATACCATCAGGATATAGTACTCTAAAATTACTTAAAGCTTAAATCTTAATTAACAACTTGAAAAAGTCAGTACATGTGATTGCACTTACCATCAGTATACTGACTGTCAACAAGAATTTTCTATATCCATTATGAAAATATTCTTTCACAAGTAGTTTATTAAAAACAATCTCTTATGCAAGAACACTTTAAAATATCTCATTATATTTTGTGTACCTTTATTGTTTTAAAACAAGATTGGAAAGGCTTTGGAGGCACAATAACTATAAGCAACATATATTCACAAAATACTCCTACACTATTTTGAACCAATTACAGAAATAGACATATTCTACTAAAACTCTTGTATATCCTCCAAATATTACACTATATTGCTAGAAAACAACAATATTTACTGAACTATATTTATCATTTACATTTTTTCTACAATAACTAAAACACTGTAAATTATTCTAAATGATTTTACAATTAGGCATAAAAATAATGCAAAAAATATGTAGCTTATATTTTTTCTTTAACAAATAAATTTTGCAGGATCCACTCCTGATGAGTAATGGCTTGGCAAATTATATTAAATCTTTCAATCCCTGTCAAGGTGTGTTATATATAGAGAGGCTATGTAATCAACAAATTTTTAAAAACAAGTTGGCTTAGCTTTAAAATGACAGTAACAAAGCATGGTGAAGCAGTGTTAAGTACAACATGAAGACTATACAAAGAATGGCTTCAAAGAACACATACTGTACATCAGGCATTAACCTTGAAAGTTAGTTCACAAAACAAAGCTACTGTTACTCTCTTTACTAAACCTCAAATCAACCTGAACATTACAAATGCAACACAATAAGTATGGTACATTTTGATTAAAACTGCAAAGTGACTTCCTTCAAGACTACCAAAAGGGAGTTCTATAAAACCCACTTTCAGTTGCTAAGTTGGAACTACATATACTGCAATTGAAGGCAACAGTTTTCTTTCATCCCTTGTCATATAAAAGGGCAGGAAAGCATTTGTGTAGGAAACAAGTTGGGCAATTCTAATGCAGTGATTGGAGAAAAAGATAAATAACAAACACAATGCACAACGGCAATAAAAGATCATTTGACCCACAAGTAATTCAATAAAAAACATAGTAATGAATCATACACAAACATACAATAGATAGATACTGTAAAATTATCTTTTAAAGGACTGAAAAAGTTGGAAAATATAAATAAGTTCAAATGGGAAACAGAAACAGGTAAGACTATAATTCCTGAGACATTATGCCTTTTAACTGTTGTAAACCAATCACCATATCTTACTCCTTGTCCTAAAGAAAAAAAAAATTATAAGCAAAATAGGTCTCCATTAACTTTTGGCACTTATTTCTTAAAAAAAAAAAAACATTAAGCCAAGTATATCTGCTTATGGTCTTTTGAAAAATATTAAGTGCTCTGATTTTCTAATATCTGAAAAAATATACACCCTAACACCTTGGGAAAGACAATCCTGGGTATGTTCTTGATATTAATTTATCTTAATCTTGATAATCATTAATCATACCTATGCTTATATTCACACATTATTATTATTTCTCAGTAAAATATCAAATGGTTTCCTCTCAACTTGGAAGGAACCTGAGGAAGTGTAAAGGTCAATTCTGTCATCTTTAATATTACTATGAAATAAAGTATAGTTGCATTCTTCACTTGACCACATTTAACCTATTGGCAGCCGATGGCATGATATAATGCCATGCCTAATGTAATTTTATTTAACTGTTTTTTACACATATGTGGCTCCACAAGTACTAAGTCAACAAAGGATAAACTATGAGTCCTACCTCCTTCTGTTTACCCTTTCCTTGATTCTTTTCTATTACATTACTATCTATTGTTATTAGTATTCTAATAACATTATAATAATCATTACATCAGTGATAATAATAACAGTAATGATATCAATAGCATTAGAAAAAAAAATCCCACAAATCTGAGGAATGGAGAAATCACTAGGGTCTACTAACAGACTCCCTGGTTGCTGAGCACTTGTGGAGCCATCTGTGGGCAACAAAGTTTACAAAAAAAACTACAATGGACTGTACATAAACCCAGAGTCAGTGGGTTAATATGCCATATGAAGAGGAACAACTTTAAAACTTTTCATACAATCTCCAAAGCTATATATGACTTTGAAATGGTACACCATAAAAATGCCAGCATTACATGTATACACCTGTGTGCATGCACACACATTTAAGCATGTCCAGAAAAGTAGGCTTGATCTGAGGGCATGCCTAAGTAGGACAGGCAAACCGATGACTTGACACTTGATTTACAAGTGGTATCAATTGTTTAGCCAATAGTTTTGCCCTCTAATATCACTTCTCAGGCATACCAGCCTATCAGGTCCAAATGACTGGACAGGCCTTTACCTATGCATATAAATACTGTATATATACATATGTTGGATGTGTGTGTATCATTTTTAACAAATGGCTCAGAAATGTGAAAAATCATTAGAAAAAAGAAAGACCCACAGGAAGATCAATTATAGGCATACTGTCAAGAGAATGAAAAAGAGCATGTATAATACAACAGACCATTAAAGATAATATACAGGCTGAAAAAATTAAGAAGTGATGATGGATAGGGCATGTTTCATGATGAAATGACAATCATTAGTCTGACAATTTAAAAAGTTAGACATCTAGATATGGGCAATAAAGTAAGGGTACAATATTTTAAGACTGAGAGAGGAAATTCAAAAATGGCTGGAATTCATTGGCAAAACACTGCAAATTTCAAGGGACCTCCCAATTTTGGTGGCCTTTTAGAATATATTAGAATATATTATGTACTGCTTTAATATGAGTTATTTGTTTGTTTTATACTACAGATTAAAAGATATTAATGTTCTCAAGTTTTATATAACCCTATTTTTACTTTAAAAACGGCCTCCAAGCCTCATACTTTTGGGCCCTCTAAATTCTGAATCCTACCCAGTATTTGTAAATGAATATACATGTATATATATATATATTTTTTTTTTCCTGTCATTCTTTTCTATTCTTCTCATTTTTCCCGGCCTTTGACTAGCAAATACACTCTCTCAGCATCACTCGCATCATTCCTGCTCCTCTGCAAGCAAAGTGATATCATCACTTGCTTGTTCAAACTATATTAACTATATTAGCTCTACTTGAGGTAAGTTATTTTTCAAAACTATATAAATCCATGAAATTACTTCAAATATCAAAACTAATTACATTTTCCTTTCTGACATATGAGAATATATATTTCATTGCTAAAATAATGTGCTTTTCAAAGGGTAATATACTTAAAATAAAAAGACTCACCTTCCAAAAATGAAAGAATTAAGTGTGTGACATAATCGAGCAGTTCCTAAACAGCAGTGTATATACACCTTGGGGTGCAACTTCACAATAGCAAGGGATACACAAGAAAAAAAAGCAAAACCAGACTCTATATTCATGTGTCATTAAAATTTAATACATTTCATAAACTATCACAAAGTCAAGACTAACTAGCACATATACAATTTGGCAAAGCTGACTGCTGCTCAAGTTTGAAACTTGCATGAGCTCTAAGCACATCTATCCAGGCTGTAGTTTACATTTTCACTCACTATTAATCATTGTAAATTAGAGTCTCTTGCTTTGGGCACACAAAAATCAAAACTAATAGATGAAATTTAGAAGAATGAACAAAAATTTATTACTCCGATTCCCATCTAATGCTGTGAAAACAACTTTTTTTCCTTTTGTTTCATTATAATATAAATAGTCTGCATAATACATGATCTAATACAAATGATATCCAGTTAATGTCAGTCAAAATGTGTTCTGTATAAATGCAATGGAAATGTGATATATTCAGTTATCAATAAATGGTGACAAAAGTATTGGTGGCAGCAAGAGGAGGGGAGACTAGGTCATAGCAAGAAGACATGACACGTGGCCCAAAATATGGCCAGAAAAGTCTGTTTACCACTGACATACACCATCATCTTATCCAATAGGAAGTATAAAATGGCTGTACTATGAAACTAAAAGGACAGAAAAATCATGCAAATTCATCTTACAAAATAACATACAATTTATGGAAAATGTTAAAACTATATCTACAACCTCTATTACTATAAAGCAGATAATTTTCATGAAACAATTCCAGTCTGTATGATACTCAAGCCTCTTTTTCTCTAGGAATCTTGCTGCTCAGCATATGACTATGTCAATCCAAGTAAGCTTTTGTGATGACAACAGGAAGATTTCAGTTTGTTAAGCAATAAAAAAAATACATACAGTATATATAACCCTTTGCACCAGACCTCAAGAGATACAATTATATGTAATACCAAATCATTTAGAACACAAGCATGATACATAGTCCTCATCTACTCCTGAAGAAAAGGATAAAAAAAAATTAATCTGGACTAGCATATTAGTAGCTTTTACTCACATAAAGCTAAACAGAATATTAATCTCAAGTCATCATAGTCATGACACTTGACTACATGGATGTCATAGCAAAATAAGGGCTACCTTACCTGCCTTCGGAAAATTTGTCTCTGCTCCAGTTACAATTCAAATTTTGAAATCAAAGAAGCACATTACATTTCAAAGGAACCAAAAAGCAAAAAACCTGACGGCAGCTTTCACACATCAGAATAAGATACAATAAAAGTGTACCATTAATAATCTGTTCCAACCATAAATATCAGTTTAATAACCCCTTCATTTTGCAGAACTTATTATTTTATTCAAGATAAAATCTGTAAAACAGTAAATAGAAGTCTCCCTAGACCAACAATGTAACCAAGCTGGTATTCTGGTTAAAGGCTGAAGGACTTCCAGGCCTGACCCAGTACCTAGTTCTGCTATAATCAGGCAATTAGGCTGGATTAGTGCAATAGCCCCCCCTGTGATGGTTATGCAACCCATAGACCACAGAGCTATTATGAACTGGAAGCTTTGTGCTCTATTTTTCTTCTCTTAATTTGTGTGAGTTTCTGCAACACTGGTTTGAATTTCAACAATACTGTACACCTTTTTAAAGAGAGTTAGGGAGAGGGCAATACCTGATATCACACATTCATTTCCTCCAGTGCAATGAATTTCATCAACATTTTTGCAATTATGCTGTCAAAAACAAACTGCAATTATGCAAAAACCTCATATCTTATCTATACATCATGACTTTGGGGCTCTGATAAAAGCACATGTATGCATCACAGAGCAGGCGTCGGGGGAGGTCAGGTAGGGCTTTGTTATCGGTAACAGCGTGGAGCATCTGGCTGCCTTCCTCTCCCACCCACTGCATGAGGTCTCCACATTCCACTACTGTTGGGATGTTGTAGCCGTGTTGTTCACCTTCAATTTCAGAGAGAAATGTTAGCAACAGGGATGGAATGATTACACCGTAAACCTGGTATTGTACAGTTGGCCACAAGAGTTTGTGACCACATGCCTGATAGGTTTTCATCAACATAGCTGGTAACACTGTGTGCAAGGAAGAGTCAAGAGTACATGAAATAGAGAGTGAGCTGAACTGTTACGTAGATAGCCACTGATGGAACATTCAAATTGTGTTTACAGACAGATCTGTAAGGATGTTTAGCATAATTGGTAACAATCAGGCAAGTAAAAAAAAAAAAAGAAAAAAAAAAACTTAATGAATGTATTTGCACACTGTGTTGCCAAGAACCATTGTTGTTGTATGGTATCTGTCAATCATGTGATAATTACGTTAATTAACACTTACATTTTTTTTTTCATGCCTGATTGTTACCAATTATGAATAACAACCTTACAGACCTGTCTACAAGCACAATTTAACTGTCCCATCTACATATTATTTCAGCTCACTCTCTGTTTCACATACTCTTAACTCCTCCCTCCTCCCAGTGTTACCAGCTACATTGACAAAAACATGCAAGCTATGTGGTCATGAACTTTTGTGGGCAACTGTACTGTTTTGTTTGGTTACATTTTATCAGAAAGGTTTCCAATCATTATCATCTACTGCCAGTGGAGAAATTGCATAAAAGAAACAAAATTGACATAATAAAAGAAGGAAGAAGGGAGAAATGAAAATAGAGGGACATATGAAGAAAGTTGGAACGTATAAAAGGGAAGCCAAATAGATAGGGAGGGCTTTCTTCATATTAACATTATCAATAATTTCAATATATTTTTCTGATAGAGGCATACAGACAGGGGATGCTATCCTCTGAGACTATGTGCAAAAGCCTGTCCTCTCAGCATAAGAATATTTACCTTTCCTGTCAGCCATGGAGTCAAAGAAGCACCAAGTGGCATCAGCACCTGAACCACACCGCGTGAAAGCAACATAGTGCGATGTCTCAATGCACACAACAGCAAAGAGCTCCATGTACACTCTCGGAATGGATCCACAGTGGTCTGCTAACATCTGATACAAGAAAATCATGCGACTAAGAGAGCAGCATATAATTGACATGTAATGTCAAATAATTTCAAATACATACATGACTATTCGTTAAGTTAAAAATACTTTATTTCATTTTACAATAGCCAGGTACCATAACTAAAGCACATGCATTTTCCTTTGCTTATTCTATCAATTAACACAATTCTAAGTCAAGAACCCCAACACATTAAATATCAAATATCATCCTTTTCTATTTTTTTCACTATCCTATGCTACAGAAGGTTCAGGTATGAACCTCAAAATCAACATTGACATACCTGGAAGTCTGGGGGCACTTTCAGCTTTCGGGTTGATGCGTGACTTCCCCTTTTCTTATGGCTGTGAACCTGTGGAAAAGGGTTCTGAATCAATCATCATTGATTATCTTATCTGGAAATAGATTTCAAATATGTATAAAAACACTGATTTCAGTTACTATATCATATAAAGGACACTTTAGAAAAAAATACGAAAGAGAGAAGTGATACAATTCCTTTCATACACTTTCAATCTTGAAAAAAAAAGATCCTCATATGAACATAAAAAAATTACAAACCTTGTCCATGCATTTGGCACAGAATGCAATACTTTCCAGGCCTGATCCACACTGGCCAAAGCACTCTCGACATTCATATTCTGCAAGCTTTCCACAGATGATACATTGGCGAGGTGCTATTGTAATGTGAAAGGATAATATTAGAAAGAAACCAAAAAAACTATCAAAGTATATATATAATTACACCATAATTGTTATCCAATCCTTTTTCAATTATGATTTTTCATTCAAAAATAGGATGTGTCCACAAACAGTTCTCATAATTGTGAAAATAAGTTCACAGCTTAACTTACAATCTTCAATAACATCAGTAACATCTAAAACCATGGAAGGCAATATTCTTGGGTACATCTTGTAGTCCTTTCCAAACCTTGGCATTTGGATTATTAAACAGGACGGAACCTGAAATACAAAAAAATATGGAAGATCAACCTGGAAGAAAGGAATAACAAAAAAAAAAAAAAAAAAAAAAAAAAATCATTTATATACTTACATAAAAAAAAATCAATAGAAAACCAGAACAGTCAAGCTTTTTATGAAGAGTCCAGACTCACTTGCTTCAGCTTGATATCTGAGGTAAGGAAGGACTGATCAAACAGCGTCTGAACTGACGGCAGATTCAGCTTCTCATCCTTATCCACGAAGAGTTGGTAGTGGTACGCTTCTTGCCCTGAGGAAAGCTGTAACAGTGGCTCAGCCTGCAAGATCTGTGCAAGAAGGGAGTGCAGGAACTCCTCTGGATCTGTCAGAAAAAAGTGAACATAGGAAAATAGTTAAAAAATTTTGTCTTAAATGTTAAGACCTACCTAAAACAATATAATAATTTCATTTCAATAAAACTGGGATCATTGGTTATAAGAAGCTTGCTTGTATCAGCCTTTATATCCTTCACTACAAGAATTCTCTGCTCCAATTTCTGTACCAAGATAGTCAATCCTACAAACAAAACAAATAGTGCATTTAACCATGTGGTCTGTACCAAGGATAACCTTTTTACTTCAGGTCAATCACTCATTTAAACTTGAATTTCTTCCCTCATGTGTACGCCTCGTCTATGGTCAATTGTCAAAGAGTTCATAATTCTATGAACCCTCAAAGGATTCACAATTTCTTCCCTCAACACTCTTTGGACTTATATTCTTTTATATCCTGAGGAGTTGGAGGTCGAAACAGCAGGTTGTCAAAAACACTGTAAAGAGACAATGAAGAGCATTTATCATATTTCCTGTAAACCCTTTTATTGCTAATCAATCACACTATAAAAATACATACTTACAAAAAAAAACATAAAATATATACAACTGAATTCCCACCTTAATAAATTATTATGTAACTAAAACACCATTACAGGTCCCATGAAAAATGGATGTGTATAAACAACATTACCCCAAATTATGTGTTACAAGCAACTAAGTCTCGCACATGACCTTACCTGGTAAATGCAAACATACTAAAGAGTGTGGCATCGAGATAACATGAATTTTGGTGACCTTGAATGCCACGGTTCTTGCCAAACATCGCTCGCACTTCTTCTGGTGTTGACAAGGGTGGAACACTCCCACCTCCACCTACTGGTTGAACAATCCATACTGCCAAAGCTGACATTGGATGTTTATGATAATGTATAGAACTGACACTACATCACAAATCATTTTTTTTTCTTTTTTGTGTGTGTGTGTGTGTGTGTGTGTGTGTGTGTGTGTGTGTGTGTGTTGTGTGTGTGTGTGTGTGTGTGTGTGTGTGTGTGTGTGTGTGTGTGTGTGTGTGTGTGTGTGTGTGTGTGTGTGTGTGTGTGTGTGTGTGTGTGTGTGTAACCTCTTTATAGATATTTCTTTCACTAACTGCTTTATCAAAGTCTTTT
>NW_020868803.1:558839-563839 GCF_003789085.1 Penaeus vannamei
TTCCACTACAACAAATTATTTGGTAGATTAAAGAGTAAAACAACTTCAAAATATGTTTATAAAGATTTCTAAAACTTCAGCATTCTTGTATGAATAAACTAGGCTGAATTACTTGCCACCTTAGTACTCCCAAGAGCCATTTCTTGAAACTAGTTCATACAAGTGGAAAAAAGTGAACATACAAGAAATAACCCTCACTTCACAACTATATCAAAAAGGGAGATATCAGATATACTTCCACTACAACACATTATTTAGTGGATTAAAAAATAAAACAACAACTTTCAAAGTATGTTTTGAAGGACTCAGCACTCAACAGATATTGCTTTCCTGAGAAGTCTTCAACCAGCGCTTACAAAAATGAAATTCATCTACTTGACTGCATAGCCAGTATCTGCATCCGGATTACTAATACTGAATAGATACTCTGTAGACAGGACCGACATTTCAATACTTTGTTAAGAATCATTAAAATCCAGCAAAGGACAACTGTTGGTAATATGTAATTCTAAAGCATGTGAAGTTTCCTTACACTGACACTTGCTTCGTACCTGAAATTGACTGGACCGAAGTAACTTAACAAATACATGCATTCTATCTTTAAGACCGTAAATCCTTCCTAATTCATTAAACATAGTATTCCGCTTGAAAATGCAAAACATAATACTTAACAAGGCAGATAAATTATGTCATTTTTCTGCATTTTCTCCACAATTTTTTTTTTAATGACAATTGGAATAAAATCTGACCCTATCAGCTTTGTGCTAAAGTGTTCTGATATAGTAAAATATCATTATGAAAGTAAAGTAGTGCGCGGTGATTTTATCATACCTTTAATATTTTCATAAATTAAAAATATCTAAAGCCATTTTTAAAACGGTTATATCCAATCTACTTTTTGCAACCTTATCATTCTTATAAAAAACATACATCTTTTTCAAATAAGCATAAATGTAATATTTTTTAACTTTTACAAGACTATGTATACATGTAATTTTACATATATGCTAAAGAATAGTAACAATGACTCAGCGTATCAAATCAGCTTTTGTCATGCTAGTTACTATATTTCACTAACAACTGTCAAGGTATATATACAAAAACATCTATTCAAAAAAAGAATTCCACTTCATATCAGAAGAATATTACTTCCTAACAGTGATACAGCATAATTCAAATAAATACTTACATTCACTTACGCACACAGTTCATACAACCTACTTTTCTATGTCAATCACAGGTAAAAAAAAAAAAACTTTTCAATAATGGGAACTAATAAAACAAAGAATTAAAAGTCATCATGAAAATATAATACAAAGAAAATAATGAATCTTTTATATTTCTGGTTGAAATACCATAAAATAATCTCAAAAAAATTCATAAGAAACTTTTATGACTTTTTTCTATTCTGATACACACACACAAAAAAAATTAATTTACTCACCAAGACTGGCTCTTGGATTGGACGATATGGACTCCAGAAAGCGGCTGTCCCTATGGCACATGCGCAATGGGACAAATAATGCTTTTCCAGCTGCACATGTGAAATACCGCTTTCCGCTGAAAGTTCCATCTGACAAGCCATCCTCAGCATCTTCCTACATCAAGAAAGAAACAAATGCATTGTATCCTGTAAACCCTTATTCTAATTTTGACCACTTCAGTAATTCATGTGTATATTCATACACAAAAATTAATCCATATGTGTATATATGATGTATATGCCATGCCTGCTAAACTATAAGATAATTAATTCTACTTTAACCCTCCTTTTAACAACAGCATTAATATAGACAGACAAGAACCTACATACCACAATCAGGAGTACACTATGAGGGTTGGGATGAATTTCAGTGCAATCCAAAATGAAACTATGCAATCCAAAATGAAACTATGCAATCCAAAATGAAACTATAAATCTATGTTATGAATAAGCTTACTTACAGATCAATAAAATAAAATAAACTTGTATAAAACAATACTAAATTTTTTTTTTTTTTCTTATTATTCTTATTCCTGTTATTCTTGTTCTTATGTAAATATAAGCAAAAAGAAAAGGATACTTACCATTTCCACTCCAGCAACTTTCCGTCCCTCTTTTTTGTCACCTGGCACAGTGCCAATCCAACGTATGACACCAAATCTGCAGAAGGTATTACAAATCATATTTTACCAAAAATGGGTCTGTATATATATTCATAATACATTTATATAATAAATGTATTTCTAAAGTGACTAATATCAATTATGTAAAGCATTTTTATTTATGATCTTATTTTATTACAACATGAACAGTATCCTACCAAAATCATCAAGCATTCAAAATGTCCCGGTAAAGAAGTCCCTAATACAGCAGTTTTATATCCTATATCAACCACTCCATACACAAAAGCAATGCAGTTGAAACTCACCTTGGAACCTCCTTAATGACGACCTCTACCAGCGACCCAATGTCAAGATCCTCTTCCGTACCCTCCACACTACCCTCTGGGGTCTCATACACGCTTCCATCGCCATCTGACACAACTTCCAACTGGTCAATTCCTGGTGTAAAGGAAAAACAAAAATATTTATTTTCTTCTTTACATGCAAATGTTCACCTGTTTTTGTTTCTTATTTACTAAAGGATTAGGAAGCTATTCATAACCTATTCATACTTGACCACTTTCCTTGTCTTTATTCATTCACATTTACTTTAGCATTTTCATTTTCCAAGTATTGATAGACATTATCTGTTCACCTGGAACCCCATCTATCATTTGAAAAAATTCTATTTGCATTATTGGGTGTTCATGCATCAAAGCTTAATTGATTTTAGTAATTCCAAAATCTGCCCTTGGAGAGTATATATATAGACACAAGCAAAGAGGGAGAAATCTGATTTTTGTAAACAACTAAAACACATTTCATATAGTTAAAGGAGGTCATGCAACCACTTAAAGGACATAAACAAACAAACAATAGCTTTTCGTGAGAAGAGCCAAAAGTTATCCATAGGCTGTCACTGACCTCTCCTATACGTGCTTATATGATAATTACTGAATAACCATTTAAGTACATTTCATCATGCCCTGTTTCAGGATGTGAATTTCCTTGCATATTGGAACTCATAATCTCACAGGAGAGGCAGTATCCGTCCTGATATTGTTTGCATGATAATAATAACGGTAATAATAAATTTATTACATAATAATAGCAATCATGATGAGAAATTTCATAAAAATCTGTTATAACATTTTGAGTTATCCTGCTAACCATCCTCGATACGGATCATGATCCAGATCACCAACAAAATTCAATGGCATCTAAGGTGGGCTGAGACATGCTTCTGGTAAAAAATTCATAAAAATCGGTTCTTTTCTAATTGAGTTATCCTGCTAACCACCTAACCGACAAACTAACCAACCCTACCAAAAATATAACCTCTCTGGTAGAAGAATAATAATAATAATAATAATAATAATAATAATAATAATAATAATAATAATAATAATAATAATAATAATATAATAATATAATAATAATAATAATAATAATAATATAATAATAATAATAATAATAATAATAATAATAATAATAATATATTATATATAATAATAATAATAATAATAATAATAATAATAATAATAATAATAATAATAATAATAATAATAATAAATAATACAATAATATAATAATATAACAATAAACATAACAATAATAATGATAATAACAATTAGAATAACAATACAATAACAATTATAACAATAAATAACAATAACAAATAATAATATATTAATAATAATCATAATAATAATATAATATATAATAATAATAATAATAATAATAATAATTAATAATAATATTATTATTATTATTATTATTATTAATATTATTATTATTATATTATTATTATTATTATCATATATCATTATCATTATTATTAGTATATTATCATTATCATTATATCATTATCATTATCATTATCATTATCATTCATTATATTATTATTATTATTATTATTATTATTATTATTATTATTCATTATCATAATCATTAATCATAATATATCATAATCATAATCATAATAATCATAAATCATAATCAATAATCATAATCATAATCATAATCATAATCATAATCATAATCATAATAATAATAATAATAATAATGGTGGTGGTGACGGTGGCGGTGATGATGATGATGGTGGTGGTGGTGGTGTGATGATGTGGTGGTGTGATGATGTGGTGATGTGATGTGATTATGATGGTGATAGTGTGATGATGGTGATGGTGTGATGATTGTGTTGATGTGATGATGATGGTGTTGATATGATGATGATGGTATTGTGATGATGATGGTGTTGATGTGATGATGATATTCATGGTGATGATTATTACTTTTATCATTATTATCATCATTATAATTATCATCATCTTTATGATAATAATGTTCTGTATATGTAAAAATGATAACAATGACAACAATGAGCAGAAAAGGAAAAAATACCCAAATCTTATCCTTTCCCATTTCTTTTCCCTTACCATGAAGTGACAAATGGTAGAGGGGGTTCACAGGGAAGTCGTTATCCCCAAAGCCTCCAATCGGAGAATTCTGGTCCACATCAGCATTGACACTGGTTGACCTTGTGCCTGTGGCAGGAGACTTCCACTTGTTGTTTTTCTTGTCTAGGTTTCGGTTCAGGATCTTCCCTTTGTCTCTCTGGCGCGATTTGTGGTCATGGAGGGTTTCCTGGTGAGGGGGCGAAGGAAATGTACAAAGAAACGGTGAGCAAGATGTAGAACAAAGAGAAGGAGTCAATTTTGAGCTCTGTGTTGAGCACAAGTGTCTACGAAATGGCAATAAATGCACTATATATACACAATGATTTTTGCAATCAATTTCAAAATATAATTTGTACTATACATAACAAAGAGTATATCATATATAAAAGTAGTTTACAGCATATACATCTCAATCTAGTCATTACTGACATCAAACCCTCATATCATTTATATTCT
>NW_020868803.1:578587-601087 GCF_003789085.1 Penaeus vannamei
ACTATATATATATATATATATACATATTATATAAATATTATATATATATATATATTTAATTTATTTATCTAATATATATATAAATATATATATATATATAAACTAAATCAGAATTCATTTAACTTTTTTATTAACAAGACAGTGACATTATACACTTAAAAGAGTTTGATAGTTAAAAGGGAAAACTTCACAATTTAATGCAACAACAAAAAAGCAAACTGTCCCATTTTTCACATTTGCCAACGTAAATATCTCAGGCATGGCATTGGCAGCAAGTCTTAAATTATTTTCAAATCAAGACTGTGTTCCAAATATATGCCCAATGCTCTAGATTTTGCTTTTGGAACAAAAAAGTATTAACTCGGGAAGAACAGCATTCCTTTAAATTTGTTTGTTAGTTAGGCAAAAACAAGCTGTCATCACGCAAACTTATATGTACTCACGATTCTCAGCACTGTGTACCAGCAAACCTTATTCAAGCTGAAAGGAAAATATAAAGCTATTAATTAATAACATCTGGTAACATCTGATAAAGATATATATAATAACTATGTTAGAAACAATCATTCAAGATTTGAAATCATTTTCTGACTAATACTTCTAAATAACTGCACATCCTTAATCTTTATTTGATACTGGTGAATTTCAATAATTCTGGGTTCATTTGGCAATACATCTCCACATGTTAATATGAGCATCCACTAAGTACACATATATGTAGATGCTTGAAATTTAAATATGTGGTTTAATACATATCAGTATTTCTTTTTTTTCTTAAAAAGAGAGAGAAAAAATACCATAGTCCCATAATACAATGGTTAAGCACAGAGTGATGCAAAAGCAGGAGCAGCACCAACCAACACAAAGCTTACAACTATTTACTGACTTTTACTTCTTGTACACCAGGATAACACCTACATGGCTTACATTCTTGTATGAGGCCATTCATCTGTGAGGCTCATCAAGGTATCAAAAAATTACAAGACATTTCAAATATTCATTTCATGGACCTCTATCAAAGGGTATCTGAAAGGTCAAATTTGAAAAACAGCACTGCAAGATTTGGGGCATTACTACACTGCCACATATGTACAATAATATAATTTTCTTCATCACTAAGCAGGTATGTTTTCATCTAATGTATGTACGTATAACATATTCTCAAAATTCACATAAATGAAATTGCATACTTCCTTAAAGTATCTTGGAAATTGTTGTAAATTGTTGCAGAATTTCAAAATATCTGGTTGTCCTTCATTTCTCATGTAAAAAGTTGAATTTTGAGCTCAAGAACACAATTAAAAATTAAGATTGAACCAGTATATACTATGAAGGAAAATGAGGAAAGGATAAATCATATTGGCAAATAAACAAACTCCAGTTACCCATACTACTAGGACTACTGGGTTACTTCACATTACACTAATAACACTAGTATGACATTTAATGTAATTTAGTATGTATAAATTTGGACCTATATTTTCTCTACAAGAAATTAATACTAAAGCTAAAACTATAATCTTCCCTCCATGCAAAATAAAGAAAAAATAATAATTTCCAGGACCACTGACAATGTCCTAAAAACAAGATCTACATTTACAATCAAGTTTTTTTTCGGTAAAGGTATTATTGCCAAACCCCACAAGACCATCACTTAAATCGCGCCCTTCTATTTTTGGTCACAACTTTTTTCCCGGTGTGTGATTTCTGGCAACATATCACTCATATCCTATTGGTTTCTTAAGATTGAATAACCCATTTTCATTAACTCAATATGATACACTGACAGGTAACATTTCGGTATAAATGAATGAGAATTAAATGACTATTACCAGTTTCCTCTTCCGTGTCCTACGTCAATGTAAACAACATCTGCGCTTCTTGTTTTGATCTTGTTTCGAGTAGGACTTTAAAGAGATCTTGTATGTAAAAATAATTCTTGCCTACGTTGTTTTGATAATGCATTATAAATTAAATTTTAAAATAAGTGTCACTTGACTGGTTTTTGTATTTTCAATTTTGTATGATGCATTCTAACTTCAATTTGACAAACATAAGACAGGCTTTTATTATATCATTATACTCAAAGGAGAAAAGTACAATCTCTATTGTTTCTCGTAAATTAATGTTAGAATTTAACTCTAACTTTGAAGAGACCTTATATATAAAATGTTTCATCACATAATTTGATAATATGAGCAATAGTATTTTTTTCTTATAGTATTTAATATCATCATATGCATACCAGATATATGAATGCACAAAGTGTATCTTTATAGACATGGTCCTTAACAAATATGCAGACGACAAAGCAGACAGCGAAGACCTGACGTGAAATTCGGCATCGCTCCCGTGAATATGTATTCGTATGTAATTTCAGGTAAATCATTTGTACATACAGCGGCTTATAGAAGAAAAACGCGTCTTATGCTAGTGTAACTGTTTTCTAAGCCAACAAACCCCGCTAGAAATAATCCAATGTGACCGCATATTGGATTGAGTTGAGTTGTTTTTCTAGCATTGGAAATTTCTTGTATTATGATAATATCCCATGTCTTAAAGCATTATGCAAAGACGAATTTCATCATATAGTTAAGAGTTGACCCGCCTTTCAAATAAAAATATTCCTATCATCTTTAGAACTTGGTCATTGACTATAAATATCTTACTTCAGATTTCAGCAGGTATTTTGAGTCTCAAATATGAATTAAATATTCAGTCATGTGTGTAATGTGAAAAGAAAAACAGGTATTCTGCATTTGATGTATCTACATTATAGAAACCGATTGTGACTCAAGTAAAGTCAAAGGAAACGATTAAATCAAATTATCTAAAAGAAAATGCATCATCAAAACCACGCGAGACATCGCTCTGTAAATCATTTGGAATGTACCGGGAAAATCACTAATTCAACCAAACCGAAACTGAAATAACTGATTCATAAATACAAAAGATGGTCGTAAAGTGATTCTTTGAAGAGTTTCTTGCGCGAGCCTTCAAGAGGTAGCCTACCCATGCAGCTCGTCCTCCCGGCATCCGACCGTCACTCTTTTACAGTATATCTGCTCCTCAAATAACACCAAAAGCTTATTTGCAAAATATTGGAATCTTGCTTCGCGTAAGGCAACATTGAAGACACGATATCATGTGCTGTATTTCCAGTAAAACCGTCTATGTATCAGTGTCATGAATGGGGGGCAGTTGGTGTCTTGTCCCATGCATGCTTGTGCGTACAAAGTCAGACTGTGTTGTATTTGTGGTTGTTGATGCCGATGGTGAGGGTGGCTTTTAGCTCTCTGTGTTATGTGCTTTCCAGTTAATGCAATGTGCTTGTGGTGGTGCTTGTGCTCTGCGATTAATATGGGAAGTCTATTGTATCCAAACCTGTTTTTAAGCGCGTATACCATTTCACTTTCATGGTGTGTGATGTTTTATCTGCGTCACTACGATACATGTGCTAATCCAGGTATGTTAATGTGGTCAAGTCAGATTATGTTAAGGATGTGTCATGCGAAATAAACAAACACGGCATTCTGAGTGGAAAAGCACTCATAGTGTTCTAGGACTATCTATATTTGTGCACGAATACATTTGTTGGAATTTACTTGTTAAACATCTTATTCATTCATTTACTTTGAATGGATATATTAGTCTTTAGTGGGCAGTGCACAGGAAGAAAGAAAAGTGTGATTATCAGATACATAGAACAGTACTACGCTTAGATATTTTACATGGCCAACAGATGTAACAATGTTTTACTAGTGCTGTGATAGACTTGTGCTTGGATATCATGCTA
The DNA here is from genome assembly GCF_003789085.1 of Penaeus vannamei. Taxonomy (NCBI): domain Eukaryota; kingdom Metazoa; phylum Arthropoda; class Malacostraca; order Decapoda; family Penaeidae; genus Penaeus; species Penaeus vannamei. The sequence goes on from NW_020868803.1 coordinate 582,384, forward strand.
GATCGATGTCAGGCAAATCTTTCCCCAGTCTGTAATGACAGGCTTGTGCATGAATCATAGCCTCACTTGGCCAAGAAGGAAGGAAACTGCATGATTTGAATGTGTCAGACTAGACATGCAGACGCCTGACTAGGCTCCTGGTGGTCGACGAGATGTGTGTGTGTGTGTGTGTGTGTGTGTGTGTGTGTGTGTGTGTGTGTGTGTGTGTGTGTGTGCGCTGAAAATATTTTATTATCATTATTAATTCAGTTTTAATTCTAATTGCATTCGTTCGTTATTAAATCGCCTTTTGAGAGCCATGACAAAGATTCAATTGTGATTTCAAAACGTAAAGACATTTTTTTTCGTATTAAAATGTTTGAAAATGCAAACGAGATTTAGGGCGTAAGAGCAAGAATTTATAGATCACAATTAGAGTTGTAAATGAGTTGGAAAACTTTGAGAGCTTGATATAAAATTTGTTTTTTGAATCCTTTAGGTATTTGTGTGTTCGTTATCATTGCTATTTATTATTATTATTATTATTATTATTTTTATTATTATTATTATTATTATTATTATTATTGTTATTATTATTATTATTACTATTATTATTATTACTGTTGTTATGGTTATTATTATTATTGTTATCATTATTATTGTTGTTACTATTATTAGTGTTATTGTTATTATCATCATACTCATTTCTATCATCATTATTATTATTGTTATTATTATCATCATTATCGTTATCATTATCATTATTACTACCACTGTTACTGCTACTGTTGTTTTTATGATTATCATCATAATCATTATTATTGCTATCATTATTATTACTGTTGTTATCACTTTATTGCTATTATTATTTACTATTATTATTATTATCATCATCATCATCATCATTATCATTAATATTATAATTATTATTGTATTGTTAGTTTTATTACCATTATTATTGTTGTTTTATATTTTATCGTTCTTCTTCTTATTATTATTATTATTATTACTATTACTATTGTTGTTATTTATGATAATAATAATAATTACTATTATTATCGTTATTTATTATTGTTATTATTACTAGTAGTAGTATCACTGCCACCATCATTATCATCATTCATTTCATTGAATCCAAAATTAATAATAATGATAATAATAATGATAATAATAATAATTATAATAATAATAATAATAATAATAATAATAATAATAATAATAATAAGCGTGAAGGTGATTCCAACGTGCTGAATAAGGGACCAGGAAATCGAAAAAAAAAATCTTTCTTTCTTTTTTCTTTAGCAGTAAATTAAATCTCTGAATAATCCTATCATTCCGTTTCTGCTAAATATTTTGCCCTCTGATTGCTAGTTCTGTTTTCAATTTTTTTTCTTCTTCTTTTCTCCAAAGAATCTTCGATTTTATTTCTAAATCTTAAAATTACTTCCCGTAGCTTGGAGGGAGGCGTCGCTGTCTCGTTGGAGAGGAAATGAAATATTATAATAGCCATGTTATTGGTGATAATAATGATGATTATAGGAATAATAGTATTAATGATTATGATGATGATGATGCTGATGATGATGATAATAATGATAGTGCTAATAATAATAATGATAATACTGATGCTAATAATGATAATAACACATGATAATGTTAATAATAACAATAACAATATTAATATTAATTGTAATAATGATGACAGTGATAATATAATTAATAACAATTAATATCGTAATGATATTGAAATAATGAAATCGGAAGAAAAGCACGCGAAAGTACCTTTGTAATGAAAGAAGAAAGTTAATCACAAAAATGAACGAGTTTTTTTCTGTTGTGTCAAGTGGCAGGTCATATCTCGTAATACTAATATATTTAAATGAGTTCAAGTGTATAATGAGGTTGAATAATTTTGAATGCACATGGAATGGAAATGTATTTCAATGTGTCCGGGTTTTTTTTTCTTTCTTTCTTTCTTTCTTTTTTTTTTTACGATGACTGCTAGACGATATCCTGAGAAAGTGTTTTATTTTTTTATATCAATAGACGAAGAGTAAGGTTCAAAATATTTTAGAATTTAAAATATTCAATATAGCGATAGATTGTGACAGAATTTTAATGTTACATGTTTCTGTTGGCTTCTGTCTTATGGAAGTCCCGACCTTCTTTCATGGGGAGGGGGGGGGGGTCTGTAGAAAAGAGGGAGACACTTCATACGAAATATTCAAGATAGGAAACTTTGGGGAACAATTAAGAGATTGATTTCAAAAATTGTCGCAAATTAGAGAGATTTCATGAAACCTAAGAGTTATACCATGAAGTACACAACAGGTATCTACTATTCACTTCTCCAACATTATTATGGCTTCAAGAACCGCCACTTCACTCACATCTCAAGCTTCACTATCCCACTCCAAGCTCTTGCAAGCTCTCTCCGTCCATCTTAGAGATCACCCTCCAGCTTTAACCCCCGTCTTCCCCCTTCAGCTCCTCCCAGCCATGCTACTCTTCAACCCCATAAGCTACGCGACCCAAAACCTCCATTAGCTTAGACCCTTTCCGTTGTTTCCAGCCTGGTAGCCGGGTGTAGCAACAGCTGGCCACGGCCTGGGTACACAGCGTGGTGGTGGCGGAGGTGGTAGTGTGGTTGGCTTAGCGTGTGGTTAGAGACAGTATCCCTTGGAGGTTTCACGCCCACAACCCATGAGTGGACGCCCAAACCTCACTTGCCTTTGCTATCATGGCCACTTGTCGACGCAAGGTTGAGGTGAGTAGCGTTGCCACACGTGCTGTTCCGTCGCCTGTGGTGTTTACTGAAGTCTTATAATAATGCAGTTGTTTACGTTTTACAGCTGTTGGTTTGTTGTGGTTGTTTGTGTTAATGTGATTCCTTGCGTTTTTTTTCTTTTCTTTTTATATGGTGTTGTTACTGTAGCATTAGTAAATGTGGTAATGGTGATAATTATATATGATAAGTTAGTAATAAGGAGTATTGTAATTGTTGTTATTACTACCGCTGTTATTATTGTTATTATTATTATTATTATTAGTAGTAGTAGTAGTAGTAGTAGTATTATTATTATTATTATTATTATTATTATTATTATTATTATTATTATTGTTATTGCTGTTTGTTGTTGCTGTTGTGTTTTGTTATTATCCGTTTTATTATTATTATTATTATTATTATTGATATTGTTATGGTTATGGTATTATTACTACTGATGATAATGATAATAAAAGCATTATTATTGTCATCATTAGTTGTTCATTATTATTATCATTGTAGTTATTATCACCAGATTATGGTAGTAACAATAATCAATTGATTATATCATCAGTAACTTCACTTCTGCCACTACTATTCTTGTTACTCTTATTACCATTGCAAGTAGCAGTAGTAGTAATAGTTATTATGCTGATGGTGAGAGTGCTAATGTTAATAACAGTAATTAATAATAATCATTTTTATTACTATTCCTGTAATTGTTGGTTTTGTCAACTGTCATTATAATTTGTGTTCTTGAGGTTTCATTTATTATCATTATTACTGTTATCATGTTATAATTATGGTTATGATCATTATTTTTATTCCTTTAGTATCATTACCATTATTATTATTATTACTAGATCGAAGTACCTGCTTTCCAGAACGTAAATAATTGCGCCAAAAAACTACAAACATATTTTTTTATCAAGAAATGTATTTCTGGTATTATATCCTCGCAAACAAATTAATGTACCCTTTGTTTTACATCTCATCGAACAGACCTAACAAATTTCCAACACAGAAATAACAGCTAATTACAGTATTTTGGTCTAAAATGTTACATGAATAAGGAGGCAGATTTTGCTCCACACATTTTCTGCCACGCCCCTTCCTAATGTCATCTTCCCCGTGTCACTATTTATATCAAATTCAAGTCCTAGATCAAAGTTAAACCTCGGTAAACTAGGTTTTAGTTTTACTTAAATAAGAAGGCAGGTTTAGGCTCCTCCCACTCTCTGCCACGCCCATAAGTCTGATGTTACCCTGCTTATGTTATTCCTCATGTCAGCTTACCCCTGTAGTCCAGATTTTAGCTCCCCGGGGTCACAAGGGGACTGAATCCATAAGGACAGAAAGACATAACTTTATTTATTTGTTATTGTTGTTATTATTGTTGTTGTTGTGTTGATTATTTTATTGTTATTATTGTTGTTATTATCATTATTATTGTTGTTTTTGATATTGTTACTTTTGTTAATCAATTTGTGTTATAACTTTACTGTTGTTTTTATCATTGTTGTTTTTTTTATCATGTATTATTTTTTTTTCTCTGTTTTTGTAGTACTTTTGTCTTTATGTTACTCTCACACAATCACCATACATAAGAAATAAACAGAGGATAAGAGGCTAATTTTTCATTTACCGCAAATAGAAATACACAAGGTCAGCAGTCAAGATCCGTATTAAAGTGGCGCCCATGAAATAACGTATCAGCAACCTATAAGTTAAATACTTATGACAAATTCATATTAAATCATTGGGAAGAGTTGAACATAGTAGTGGATTTCAACTTTTTCTTGTGCATATTGTTGATAAATTATCGTACTGTCGACGGTGATATGATGACAATGATGAGCTGATAGTAATGGTAACTGACGATAATAATGATATAAGTAATGATAATTATAGTTATAATAATGACGATGGGAATAGTAATGATGACAATGACATAGAAAAATGATAACCATAATATTAGTAACATAATGTTCGTCCCCCTACTACCATCACTACTACTACTACACTACTACTACTACTACTACAATTACTACTACTACTACTACCACAATTACTACAACTACTACTACTACAATTACTACAATACTACTACTACTACTACTACTACTACTACAAATAATAATAACGATAACAACAACAAATACAGGCACAAAGTTAACCTACTACTACCCCTTACGTTCATTTGGTTATTACAGGTGCTGGTGGTTCTGTTGCTGACGTTAGTGCCTCGGCCTGGCCCCCTGGAACCCAGACCTCCCTGTATACGTGATAAGGCGGCTCTCGTGAGAAAATTGGTTAACAAGGTGAGACCAGTTTAACGTGTGTGTGTGGGGGGGGGGGGGGGGGGTGGGGGATGTGGATGGGTGTTTGTAGGAGTGGGTGGGTGGGTGGATGTGTGTGTGTGGGTGGGTGTGTGTGTGTGTGGCGAGTGGGTGGATGTGTGTGGGGGGATGGTTGGATGGGTGTATGTGTGTGGGTTGGTGTGTTTGTGTATGTGGGTGGGTGGGTGTTTGTAGTGGTGGGGTGGGGGGTAGGGTGTTGATTTTGGTGTGTGTGTGGGGGGGGTTGTCTGTTTGTGGGACTTTTTTGTTACTTTGTGTGTGTGGTTGATGTGTGTGTGTGTGTCTGTCTGTATATTATGTTTGTCTTGGTTTGTGTAGGACTAATTTCACCCAATAAATTCTACGGCAAGAAACGCCACACTTGATTTACGATATGAAACAAGTGCCCTTATTCCTCGGCCATTAATTGCGGTTCTCGACCATATTCATAGGTTTTGCAGATGGAAAAGACAGTGACAGCTATGTATAATATCCTTTGTTAAAAAGGAACTTTGAGGATTACAAAAAAAATAACTATTTTTGTTTTAATGAACGTGAACAAAATTAAATAGATTAAACGTTTCTGGCTGAAATGAGGTTCTGTACCATACCACAGGATGTCTACCTAGAAACTGATATTTTTCTTTCTGACCAAACATATATATATATATATATATATATATATATATATATATATATATATATATATATATTATATAGAGAGAGAGAGAGAGAGAGAGAGAGAGTTTTATGCAGATTTTATGCTGAGAATCTAGCAAATATCTATTAAGCAATTTACCCAAACCATATTTCGACGACCTAGCGCCCCAACAGCTAAGAAAGGAGCCATCGCTTTCATCCAACTGCAAAAAATAATAAAACAGAGAAACCTATGCCTCCCAAAGCACAGAGATGCATCTTCATCCCTTTTCCAGCGATGGATGCCTGTGCTGGAGAAATACGGGGTGACGCTGCCCCTGGAGTGCCCCTTGCACAACGCCAGGGATGTGTTCGCGCGGCAGGAGGAGGCCAAGGTCCACGTGCCGCCCCAGTGGACCTGCGGCTTCTGCGGGAAGGCCTTCTACCACGAGGCGCACCTGGACAGACACCTCGACAACCGCCACGAGGAACACCTCAATAACGTGGGTTTTAAGGAAACGATGATTTCTTTTCTTTTTTTCTTCATCTCCATCCTTCTTTTTTCTTGTTCTCTTTCGTATTTTTTTCACTTTTCTTCGTCTTCTACGGCTCCTTCTTTATTCATCTTCTTTTTCTGTTTACTCTTACCATGACCAGATTTACGTTATGCATTACAATATTTCTTGCTATCAACCCTCGTACGTTAAGATGTTGATGGAAGTAACTCTGGCTCTTCAGGGCGAGGACGCGGTGTGTCTAGCGGACTTCTGTGACGTCATGCGGTGCGAGGTGTTGCTGGAGCGTCTCAGGGACTTCGAGGACACGCCCCCCGCTGCCACGGCGCTCGACCTGTGGCACCAGCCGCTCCTGCTGTCTTCCCCGTCGCTCCACCAGGGCCAGACGCATTCAGGTGCGCCGCTCGTCACGCGATCTGCGAGACGCATGCGAATACATCTACATTTTGTTATTAGTATTATTGATATTATTGTCATCGCTGTTGTTTTTAAGTATCCTATTTCTGTTCGATTGTTGTTGTTTGGGTGCGAGGGGGTGGTTGACAACCTTTTCTGCCTCGTAGCTGTGAAGGCCCGTGTTCTAGACGTGCGGCTCCGCTTTCCCCCACAGACCAAGCGGTGGAGCGAGCCCTCCCCCGCAGCCTGATGAGGTCGTCCCACGCCTCCCACCCGTGGTACCAGTGGACGCGGCAGCCTCGGCTCCGGGACCCGCCTCACCCGCCCCCGCCGTCCTCCACGACGCCCCGCCCCGCCCCCGACCTCTCCGGGACCGCCCCGACGACGGCAGGAGGTCCGTGGACGACCCTGTGGTGGTGGCAGGATGCGATGCGGACGACGCGGAGTGCGCGAACCCGCCGGAGGAGACCTACAGTGAGTTCAGACTGTACTCCGCAGTGCCTTCATGTCTTGTGTTCTTTCTCCTAACTTTATGGTCACTTCACTAACATGACTAATTAACAATGAGAGTGCATGGTGAATATTTAACCCAACGAGCAAGGTCTTTCCGAACTGGGGTTTCCTTGTATCGAGAGAAGCCGTGTCTCTGGTGCGTGTTGCACAGACGTGACGGATGTATAACGCCCACAGATGACAGCGGGCAGGTGGGCGGGGGCCCGCGGGAGCTGCCTCTCCACCCGTTACACTCGTGGCGTGACACGTGTAATGAGGAACACCTGGCTGAGCTCAGAGTCAAGTGCCAGGTGGGTCGACGCTGCCTCGCTCATCTCTTTTGAGGCTTTCGTGTTTCTCACTTTTTTTCTTTTTTGTTTTTCTTTGGTGTCTCTCTCTCTCTCTCTCTCTCTCTCTCTCTCTCTCTCTCTCTCTCTCTCTCTCTCTCTCTCTCTCTCTCTCTCTCTCTCTCTCTCTCTCTCTCTCTCTCTTTCTCTCTCTCTCTCTCTTCTCTCTCTCTCTCTCTCTCTCTCTCTCTCTCTCTCTCTCTCTCTCTCTCTCTCTCTCCTCTCTCTCTCTCTCTCTCTCTCTCTCTAGACTCGCCATGGCTGTTAGACTAGCTTTTGATTTAACCAAATTGCATCCATTATGAATGTAGTCTTTAGAGATAACCAAGTGTTTACGTTTACTAATGCTGCTCTGTTTTTTAGCAATTGATCCAGCAGTGCATCGGGGGTCTGCTGCTCAACCTAACACTGGAGCAATTCAAGGAGGTTGAGGGTGAGTTGTAACAACCGAACAGACTTTCATATTCTGTTGTTGATGAGTTATTGTATGAAACTGGTCTTTATTTTTATTGGCTATACTTTACATGTAGAAGGAGTATGACTGAGAATGTACATCACAATGCAAGAGATGTTTTTGACCGGTTTCGTATACATCTTCGTCAAAAATGTCATGTATTCGAAACCGGCTGAATACATTTCTTGTATTGTGTAGATGTTCATTCTCATTCGTACATTTTATACGTCTGTCAACATGAATTGCTATACTTTCACGTTTTTCGTGAAGTTCGATTTCCGATAACTCATCCCCCCCCCCCCCGTCAACAGCCGCTCTAAGCCGTGCGGTGTGTTGGTACCTAACGTGTGAGAGGTACTGGGAAGCCGGTACCATGGAGCCTCCGGAGTTCCCTTGGGGCCTCGTCACTGGCCTGGTACTTCTGCTGACTCTCGGGGTGTCCTTGGCTTACTACATCGTCTGGGTTCTGTGCGAGTGAGTAGGACCTGCTGATTCCTCGCCAGTTGTGTGTTTGTTCTGTCGTCATACCGTTGTTGAATATCTCGTGTCATATCAAGGCAGAGTAATATTGTTTATTGATTTTTTTCTTTTTTGTGCATAGCTAAAAGACCCTTCATAACTGCTCGTTTTTTCCCACCTCATGTTGTACTTTTTTCATTTTGCTCGCAGCAGTTTAGCAAACACGTTTTTCTCTTTTTATTATCTCCTTCTGTAGAGACACATGAAGTGTAGCGTGCCTCCCACCCCCAGGTCGCAGGAGGGCGCCGCGGCGTCGCCCAGCACCCTGCCGGAGGAGCGCCCCGGCCCGCCGCTCCGGGCCTCGAAGGCGCGCCACTCCGCCGCCACGGAGTCCGAGAGCGAGTGCCGGGACTCGGGCTTCAACGAGGGCCCTCTCTACCCCGACGTCAGCGACGCCAGCCACGCCTACAGCGACTACGACGGCCAGTCCTACCGCTCGCGACACTACTCGGAGGACTCGAGGCTCTCCTACGCGCCCGACGACCACGCCCACGCCCACCCGTCGTCCAAATACTACATCACGGAGGAGCGCATGTTCAACTACGCCACCACCTTCACCCCCAACTACGAGCAGCGGCGGCTCAGAAGGAATCGCTACAACTACCTCGACGACTACGACGACTACCAGGACCTGGGCGAGCACGACAAATACTACGACACCTCGAGTTTAAGTCAGGAGCAGAGCGACAGTTTCATTTACGTCTCCTACCCGCCTGAAGTTAAGAAAAGATTCACGGAGAACAGGTGATGACGAGACGGGGTGGCTTATCGTCGATGAATATAAAAAACAGGAAAAAAATAACAAAAAAATATATTGGGGGGAGTTGATAAACTTTTAGGCTTGTATCTTCCATGAAGTTTATATAGAGTGATAGAAAATATATCCGTTAGTTGGTCGGTGTAAAAGTGGGCAAGAAGCGCGAGCGAGGCAGATAGTCTGGTTTGCGCCCAAGGAATAAAGCCGCAGTTATTGTCTGAAGTACTGTCGCATGACCGCAATGAGGTATGAGTTGTTTATGAGGTCATAAGGATCATGAGACACCTCGCCTGTTTCTAGCCATAGAGACTGGAGCTTGTGATTGCACAGTACATTCTCATGTCTTTCTTGGTTCACAGTTATTGCAAGCACGCTGTGTTTGAAGAACTCCTCATGGCAGGAACAATGGCAAGCGTTAGTGAGAATTCTGAGTTTGTGATGAGGAGATAAATCGTAACTGAAAGACTAAATACCATAAAGACTGTAACGATATTGTAGATGAGATAGATAACTTGCCGTGATCGAGAAGAAATAACAAGTGTTCCAAACAGACAATAAAACGGAAGCGATAGTGAGTATACATGAGCATACATATATATGTTATTGACCCTTTTGTGGGTATATATATGTATACATAATGAGTCTCACCAATTTCCCTTTTTTGTAAAATCTAGTTCGTTCAAGTAGTGATTTTGTGAGTGAGGGAGAACGCGGTAGAAGTACAGGAAAAATTATATTACAATGGACCAAATATAACTGTTTCATGTTAGACGATGAAAATAAGCATTGCTTACTAAGGCCTCTAGGGGCTAGGTGCTCCCCCTTCCCTGACCAAGACTCGGTAGGACTCTTAGACATTCCTTGAGCCGTAGGGCCTCGTAGCGCCCGTGGGTGCAGCAGCAGTCCCAGGGGCGGACCGTGCAGCCACTGCAACGCGCCGTAAGAGAGCTTTTGTCCCAACAGTGCTGTCTTCAGATAGTCTCGCCCGTAGCATTGTGGTGATTACGAGCCCTCCCCCCCCTCTCCCCTCTGCCTCCCCGGCCGCCGCTGCAGAGGGCTCGGAGAGGTTCTTCGCTGGGGGCGCCCCTTCTGGTCGCGGGCGAGGAGGTGTGCTTAGATCATATTTTTATATTTGGAAAGTACTCCCACTGCATTGACTGTTTGTTGTCCGAGTACAAAGTATAGAGAACTCGTGTTTATGATTAATGTTTATAAGGTGGACGGTCGGGAAAGACACATGAATCTCGGTAAGATATTGAGGGAGCTGGTCACGTGATATGGATAGCAGGACTAGCTTCAACCTCGTGTGTTTAGGGACGGACGTCGCCGTTTGTTCCGGGAGATTAAGAGGGAAAAAACTGCCTCATACACATTGCAGTGAAGAAAAATAATTTCTTCGTAGCCTAGTATTTTTTCACGTTGTTTATAGACGTATATACATATATATAAATATATTTTACAAGTGGGCCTACTTTAAGAACTTGCTGGTTCATCCTCGTTGTGACACCGGCGTGATCGTCTCCTGCTGGAAGTTTGTTGCTCATTTCAACCGAGGCCAAAGAACCGTGAGTTCGCATGCTGTTTCTTTCCCGCGGACGTCGTTAGTTGGGAATGTTGTTGCCTGGCGTCTTGCCTTGGGTTCGAACACCACAGTCGGTTTGCGGTTCACTTGTTCGAGACACTGATTCGAATGTGGTTTTCTTGTCGCCAGATGGATCACGAGATGTCACGTAGGTGGGGGACGAAGTGATTTGCATAGGGCTATTTTCATAACCTGTTGAAGAGGAAGAAGAAATGTTGTTCTTACAATCTACTGTTTTTTCCACATTTAATGTTTCGCCCGTTAGGTGCGGGATCTTAAGGCCCTATCACATGAGCACTTTGTCCGTTAATTTCTGGGGTTCCGTCTGAATTTGAGGCTTTCCGCAAGGATCGTCTACAAACGGAACGCCTCCCAGACTAAAACGGTTACGACCGTTTCCGTCTGACTAATTTCCGTGCTGATCTTGTGCTATTAATAAATTAGATAGGATGAGTGAATGTAAACATAAGCTAATATTTTAGAACATTCGTATATACAATATACATCATATTTCTTTAAAATAACGTAATGTGTATGAGAATGTTCGTGTGATTCCCGGGACCTCACTCCGACAGCGCCATGTTTGTTTACATGATTTTCATACGGAAACGCAAAAAATTGACGGTAAAAGTGCTAGTGTGATGGGGCGTTTACTTTTTCTGCGGTCCGTCCTCCTTCCCTGTAGGCCCAGGATCTGCCCGTCTTCTAGACTTTGTGTACATAGACTGAGAGTAGGACGGCGGGATCTGTAGTCACATTCAGTAGAGTTAACAGAAACCAAAGGCTTTTGGGGTACCGTGCTTGTAAACACTTTGTAGCTTTGCTTGTCTTCCGTCGTGTCAGAGGGGTGGTCAGAATGGAAGAATACATTTTTATTTATCTGTTTATCTACTATTGTTAGATAATGGATTCGAGAGGAAAGACACAACCCGTGACCAAAGTAGTTTATATCTTATCAATTGGATGTATGCATCAAGTTTTGATATCCCTGAATTATGACCATATTTATCCTTACCGGAAGATACTAGACAATATCGGAATTGTCCCTTGAGTCAATTTAAAAGAATATACGCTCATGCATCCATGATAGAGCAACGAAAAAAATATATCCGGCGGAAACACGATTGCAAAGAAAAAAGTCGAGGCGGACGCGACCTCCTCGTGGCACCTCGGGGGACAAGCGAGAGAGAACATTCGCGCAGTAGCTGTGTCGCCGCCGAAGAAACTGTGTAGTTGCAGGATAATTACTTTTAGATTTTGGGCGGCATTTTCACATGGTAGCTATTTAATCCAAAAAAAAAAAAAAGATCATTACGATGAACCATGGACGTTGAAATTTCGTATTCATCCATTCCAGAAATTCTCGAAATACTTTTTTCATTATTATTTTTTCTTTTTCTTAAATAAATAAATACCGAACGCGTTGCGGAGTGAATACTCGTACGAAACCCAGATAAAACAAACAAATGATCTCAGCAATAAGTAAGTTATGGTTGTATGATGGCTGTGACAAGAAGGACTTTTGGGAACAGTTAAGTCGACAAAAGGTGCGACGAGTAGGACTTTGTGGTGTTAACGTAGGAGACAGTGAGTCGTAGAAACAGTAATATCGACACCTATTATCAGACTTAAGAGATTTGCAGTTGCTTTCAGTTTGTGGTTTGGTTCCAGGAGAGATTGGTGTAGGTATAAGGATAGTGTTATAAAAGTAGATGAGATTAAGGAAGATGAAGTTGATGCTGATAAGCGCACATCATGAGCATGTTGTTTTGAAGTACATCACAAGATTTTGCCAAGGAAAGGAGATATTAAGATATATTAAGTTTGAAGTATAAAATGAGGGAGACATATTTGCGAAAACTGGTACCATACAGAGTTTTTATATGACACAAAAGGAAGTTGCGATTGATGGTACACGGTTTTGAAAACTGGTGAGGAATTAAGTATAAATGAGAATGAGAAGACATATTAAATGGAAAGATGAAAGTAGGGAGACCTCTCTATCTTCAGGGCCTTTCTTTTGAACACTTCACTACCCTCTGTTCCCGTATCTCCTCTCCCCTACCACGTTTAGCCTCATTAAAGAAACAGATGTAAGGGTTATGTGTGTGAAATAAAAAAAAAGTAAATACTTCCTCGTGATGAACTATGTATATAATGATAAGCTTGTAACTGCCACCTGGCAACTGATCATCAACGGTTGCCGGATATCATATTGTTTTCAAAGTCGATGTCATTCTTCTCTTTTTATCGAAAACCCCTTTTTTAAGTATATGTTTATAGCACAAAAGTGGAGTGCACGCTACTGCCTTTTTGTACATACACACACAAGCACCACTACACATAAGCTGTCACACAAACATTACAATGTCATTCTTTCCCTCGACACTCTCTTTTCCTTACCTTACATTGCGCACATCTTCATTGCCACGTTTTGGACAATATATCATCTCTGCAATTGCTAGATTGACACAGGTTTGTGATCATCATCATTATAATTATGGACGTTGTATTGGTATATTATATATTTTTGATGGTTTGAAGGTATGGCTATAATTGATATTATTGTTACTATGTATGTTTTTTTTTCATTTGGAAAGCCAGGTTAGACTAGTGTTCCAATAATAAAACACAGTGGAGAGATCTCTGTGCTTTTTTGAAGACTGGCAAATTCGTTGTGAAATCTCTTATATATGATGACATCGAAATCTCATTTGAGAATGATGTTAATCACTGACATTAAATGGTATCATTTCATTGGATGAATAAAACGCACAATTGATTAACTATTAATGAGAGATTTTATTGCGTGCACGAAGAGGGGTTGAATGAATGTACCTGTTTCATGTTTAATCATATATTTAAGTTTCATTTGCCCTTTTTATTTATTTATTGTTTTATTGGAAAACAATGTGACACGGGGAGCCGAATGGAGTATATATGTTGAAGTTTACATGCACTGCAAACATGTCATGAAATACAGGCTTTCAGACCCATGTGAGAAGAAAGGGGAAAGGAAGGGATGAAGTTGAAAGAAGCAGTTTAAAACCATAGCAGATTTGACCTGTCACTGCGGCCATGTTGAATTTTCCTGTTAATCACACAACTTGGTATTAATTTTATACCTCATTTCGGATAGTTGTTTAAGCGCAATGTGAAATTATCGTTTTTTGTTTGTTTGCGACGAAAGACACTAAATGCGAGAATGGTCGTTGTGTATGTAAATAGGAGAATGACCCACGCACTGACATCATTGTATTTGTGATTCTTCTGTGCTTTAAATTTTATCAATTTATTATTTTTATACGAATTATACAAAGTGTGACCTAGTCGTCATTGGTGTAAATGTGTTCTTTGATGTGGCGAACTCAAAGATAGATGTAATGATAAAGATAATTTGCCCCGTGATATATTTATTGGACATAGCTCGTAACTTCCTTTGCGAAAATATGCTTTCGTCGTGACTTTTTTCTCCCTTTGATAACAGCCAATAAACATTTTGAGAAGAAAAAAAATGCCGCCAAATTTTGGTTTCATGTCAACCATCATGATCAGGTAATAATCAAAATATTTGCCGAAGAATCGCTACCTCACAAAAATGACGTCACTATTAACATTCGTTATGTCGAGAGAAAAAAAAAACTTACTGGTTTGCGTGGAATTTCATTCATATATTTTCGTGTTGCTTACAGCTGTAGATTATGAAAATATGTCAAAATCCACATATTGTGTGTGTGTGAGTGAGTGAGTGAGAGAGAGAGAGAAAGCGAATAGATGTTTACATGCCAAGAAACACAAATTACGTATTCTTTTCGATATGCTGTGAGAATTTTCGGCTTCTTATATATGTAATCCATTGGGGCTCGAATGCACAGACGCCTCATGACCGAAAGACCATAAAAAAAAAAAACACTGACCGTCGAAAATTAAATTACTCGATGATATTAAATTAAAACAATGATTGTAAATTATGAATTGATAATATAAAACATATTTGATGTTTCTGTAATAGCGGACATTTTAAGGGAATGACAGATAGAGCTGTTAGAAAATTGACAACGATAAGGATAATGAGTATAAAACATCCTGCAGACCGTAGATTTACACTCAGAAAATAACACGATCTAAATTTCTAATATATAATTTAGCAAGTCACTGTGGTAGATCATATCAACATAGACATATTTCTATACATTTGGAAGCCCATACATAGAACTATTATGAAAAGCGTTTTGCCGCTACAATTATTTACATACGTTAAAGTGTTGCAGGAAAATTGTTATCGACATATAAAGTCTTACAAATTATCACTAAACGATTTCTATTTAATATCTCAAATCTGGTTATCAGGTTTTATCAAATATTTCACTTTGGTAGACAGAAACAAAGCTGTATTTATCCGTTATATGTAAAGAAAACTTCTATACTTTTTCTCCATATATAAAAAAAAAAATGTAGTTTCAGGTGTAACGAAGACTGATCGGTTAGTAATCAAATTTACATAAATTATAGAATAGGAAACATACATTGAGTGAAAATAAAGAGTTTTCCCGAGACCTGAACAAACATATATACTGATGTTCATAACTACATGTGCGTATCAATGATTGTTAATACTGGAAATACTCACGGAATACTCAGAATAGTGAGATATCGCTCTCACTCTCTTTCTATCTCTCTCTCTCTCTCTCTCTCTCTCTTCCTCTTCTCTCTCTCTCTCTCTCTCTCTCTCTCTCTCTCTCTCTCTCTCTCTCTCTCTCTCTCTCTCTCTCTCTCTCTCTCTCTCTCTCTCTCTCTCTCTCTCTCTCTCTCTCTCTCTCTTTTTCTTCGTCAGTGTGAATTGCATACAATTCTGGTATATAAAAAAAAAATTACCTACAAAAATCCTTCGATGGTCTGTTTCATTATAAACTGAATACCACGAAACCTGCATAGGATTGAATCAATTTATAAAAGGGTACTGGCAAGATTTTTTTTTCGCTTTTACATCTTTACCACGTATTATAATGTTAATTAATTGAAAGGTAATGTTAATGGATACTGATGAATGATTTTTTTTTTTTTTTTTTTTTGAAAGGAATAGTTTTTATTCTTCGAAAAACAAGAACAGGATAAAGCTTAGTAATCTTTACATAAAGGAGCATAAACTGAAGATGTTTGTTCATTGTTCGTGTCAGAAAGGTTGTAAATGTAGGAAAATATCGATAGATGCTACTTAAAAGAAATAGGAGACGAAGGAATGTTTCCGGAGAATAGGCCTACATTTAGGCTGTGGTATGAAGCAGGAAAGGTTTCATAATGAGGAACTTCTGGTTATGATAAATAAGCATACAAGTGTTGTATCATTACTGTCGATTTTTTAAATGTATTAGTGAATTTACATACATCTGTCTACAGTGTTCAAGAATACGATTATTTTCGGTCATGCAATTTTTTTTTTTTTTTTCGAAAAATCGTTGTTCAGATGACCGAAATGTCTGATATGTCCAAGGGAGAATTCTGAAAAAAAGAAAAAAAAACAATGGTCACTGAACTAAAAAGAAAAATAATAGAATGAAAATGAAATATAAGAACGGATATGCGAGTGATCCAAACATTTTTTTCCCAAAACCAGTTTATGAATATTTCCTTCGGGAAGGTTTTTTCCCCAATTACACTCCATTTAACCTTTGTTTGATGTCAGGTTATATATCATAAATTGTACAATGATACCAGTTACTAATAAAGGGAAGGCGAGTTCGCTGAGATGTCTTGTTTGCAATTTTTCTCTTCGATTCCTAAAGAAAAAAACGAAAAAAAAACACGAATGTCGAAGAAGTATTTGAATAAACAAAAATAATTATACATAATGTGCACACACACATAAACAGACACACACACACAAACACACACACACACATAAACACAAACGACACACACACACACACACACACACACACACACTACATAACACACACACCCACACACCACACACAAACACACACACACTCAAAAACAAACACACACACAAACACACACACACTCAAAACATACAACACACACAACACACACACTACATACAACACACACACACACACACACACAACATACACACACACACACTCAAAAACATACAAAACACACACAAACAAACACACACACCCACACACTCATACACACCCACCCACACACAAACTCACTCACCTACAGCTATGTAGTCAACCCACGCATGATCCCCCCGTAGACCCCCAGGAGCACCTCAGGGTCGTATTCACACAGGGTGTAGTGGGCGCAGTCCTGGCTCGTCGAACCGCGCCACACCGCTTCGTCATAGTCACCATACACTGTACCGTTGCTGGGGCCTTCTCCTCTGGGGTGTGGTGGTGGGTGCGAGTGGCGCAAGTTAGGTTAGCGTTTAAGGATAAATAATGTTTATTTTGTTGTGACAAGTTAGATTCTTTTTGGACAAGTTAGTTTAGTGTTTAATGATAAGTAATGATTGATGTGACACAAGTGAGTGTTTTTGTTTTGTCTTGTTTATTTTTTTTGTGTGTGACGTTAGTTTAGTGTTTACTGATAAGTAATGATTGATGTGACACAAGTGAGTTTTGTTTTGTTTTGTTTATTTTTTTGTGACAAGTTAATTTAGTGTTTACTGATAAGTAATGATTGATGTGACACGAGTTATTTCAGTTGTTTTTTTGACGTTAGTTTAGTGTTTCTGTTTTTTTTCATTGTTTGTTTCGTTCTTCCTTTCTTTGGTGTTGTTTTTGTCAGTTGCTGTTAATGTTATTTGTTTGACTTTTGTTGTCGTTAATAAATATATAAATAAATAATAATAATAAATAAACAATTACATACTCATACACTCACAAACAAAACTTTCCTCCTCAAAAAAAAAGAAAAAAAAAGAAAAAAAAAAAAAACGAAAAAAATATATCGACTTACGAAAAGGGCCTCAGAAGCGCCTGCAGTAAGGGCGACGACCCCTTCCACTCTGGACTCGAGGCCACGCAAAGGAGTTTTCGTCCACAGTGTTTGGTGTCGACTTTCGCTGTCTGTTAGGAAGAGAGACGTCTGTCTGAGCCAGCAGTGATAGTAGTGGTAGTAATTGTTGTTGTAGTAATGGTAGTAGTAAGAATGGTGGTGGTATATATATGTAAGTTTATATATTTAAGTGTATATATACATATGTATATATATATATTATATATATATATATATATGTATGTATGTATGTATGTATATATATGTATGCATATATGTACATGTTGTCTGTTTTATTTTTGCTTTTAAATCTCCCTCTGTGTGATAGGAATGGCCGGGGTTACCATCACTGGCAGCGCGTGGGATCGAACACAGGTCAGCAAGACTGCTAAACGAGAACGCTAACCGTTGCAGAGAGAGAGAGAGAGAGAGAGAGAGAGAGAGAGAGAGAGAGAGAGAGAGAGAGAGAGAGAGAGAGAGAGAGAGAGAGAGAGAGAGAGAGAGAGAGAGAGAGAGAGAGAGAGAGAGAGAGAGAGAGAGAGAGAGAGAAGAGAGAGAGAGAAAGAGAAGAGAGAAAGAGAAAGAAAAAGAGAAAGAGAAAGAGAAAGAGAAACAGTGACAGAGAGCCAAGAGAGACCAAACTTCATCCAATTTTCAAAAAAATCGTCTCACCTCATCAAGAATTTCTCGAAATCGGGAGCCTCCAAGCCCTCCAGACTCCTCCGGCCTCTGTAGTAGTACCGCCCTCTGCCTCTGTACCTCTGGCCTCGTCCTCGGTTCCGGCCAATGAAGTATCCCTGGATTGGCGAAGAAGAATCTTTTCACACCTTTTTTTTTCTTGAGATTGTGTAAATAGAAGTTATATTTTTGTAAACGGGAGAGAGGGAGGGAGGAGGGAGGAGGAGGGAGGGAGGAGGGAGGGAGGGAGAGGAGGAGGGAGGAGGAGGGAGGA
>NW_020868803.1:611087-622916 GCF_003789085.1 Penaeus vannamei
ATGAAAAATGCAAAGTTCAGAATCACAATACGGAACAAACAAACACAGACACCTATAAACACATACACGAACTACCGAACCACCGAATTACCTCAGAACGCCGAAGAGGTTCCTGGCGTGGCCGCTGAGGGATGACAGGGGCTTGGTGCCGATCTTGCAGGTTAGCCGGAGACTGCAGCTGTTCGAATCCTTGTCCAAAGCCATCTTGAACAGCTTCGTCACCAGGGGATCCAACTCATTTTCTGGCTCTGCCTGACGACGTCGACGGAAGAATCCTGGGATAAAGCCTTGGTTCCTGGATAGAGGAAGGATGAGAGAGAGAGAGGATAGGCGGTTAACGGGTGGAGTACAAAGGAGAGTCTTCTTTTCAAGGTTTTTAATTATCGTAAGTAATATTAATTGATTCAGTGATGGCAATTTTTTTTTAATATAAGGTTAACGGGTGGAGTACTAAGGAGAGTCTTCTTTTCAAGGTTTTTAATTATCGTAAGTAATATTAATAGATAAGACAATACTATTTTAAATACTAAAAAAGTACCAATGATTCAGAAAATGGTAACGACGATCCAATTGCAGATCCTTCCATTTTTCAGGTTCTCGTTCATAAAAAGAATGTTGCCGTATCTGTTTACTAATAACTTTGAATGCCTGTCCAAATTTACTGATGACATTCCTCTTAATAAACCTACAAGGATAATGACCGGTCAACAAGTAATAAATTCATAAGCATCGATATTACAAAATCACTGTCATTATTTACATTAACTTTTGAATTAAGTTACGTCACGCACTAAACTCTAATCACAAAGACGCATCGAGCCCGCAGGACACCCGCGACCAAAGCCACTCACCCGAACTGGCTCTGCTGCGGCCTGCGGTTGTTGGTCGACTTCTGGCCGAAGTGGTACCCCAGACCGGCAGCGAGGGCCACCGCCCCCAGGGTGAACAGGGCCTGGTTGTTGACCTGGACGGACTGGGGCTTCGCGTCGCACCCCAGCTGGACCACGAGGACAAGCCCGGTCAACACGGCTAGCTGGCTCTTTCGCATCTGTAAGGGAGGAGATCAGAAATGTAGTGACTGATTGATTGAGCTGTGAAAATCACACTTAGCGCCAAAAAAACAGGGTCCATGTGCCTCCGACGGAAATGGAAGCAGTCTCAGCCGGGGAGAATGGGCGGGAACGGGGGGGGCGGGGGAGGGGTTAGGATGTAGTGGGTTTTATATCGGACTCATTTTAAGAGTGATATTTTTTTCGTATTTGGATCATTACTTTCTCTTCTTTTTAATTCTCCAATGCCGGTAAGATATTGTCTTCTAAATATAAATAATAGAATGGAATGAAAACGAAAGCCGATATTTTAACATATATGACAAGCAAATATTAGAATAATTAAAAAGTTCGAAAAAAATGAGCACAAGGACATCAGTCCTGAAGGAAAAGATTTTTCCTTCTGTCAATAATTCTCAAAGCTGTTCCCAACAAGCTGCAGGTCGCTTACTCCAACAGTCCAAGGGATCACAACTATAAAAGCGGGAAAGTTATCCCTGCATCAATATGCATCCCCCGTCTTTCCAAAGCAATCTTTACATTCACGGTCCCTCACAAATCACCGCATCAGCATGCCAACCAGTCTACAAGTTAATATTTAGAAATAAAAAAATAAAAAAAAATATATATATATTTGTATTTTGCGGCAAACACGTGACCTCAGTGAGAAATGGTAAAACTGCCTGATTGTCAGTTTCTCCACCATAGCGACACGCGACAACTCATCTTCGCTCGCTCGTGGCTGATGTAAACACCATTTCAACCGTGCGTGATCCATGGCGCTGGTTCACGGTACTCTCCCGCGTCCCCAAGAAGGTGAAGGTTAGCTGTATTGCTATTGCGTAACCGGATCATGGTTGAATTCACGATAGCAGATAGATTTTTATTACTCCCTGTCTCTTATATGCTTTGAAGAATAATTTTCTAAAAAAAACATAATAATAACAGGCGGGTCTGTTAGTACTCGACTATAATTGATTTATGTAGACTAAATCATTGGATGGTTCAGTTGGATAAGTGTCATTAATTCCAGAAGGAACATGCAGAAAGTCATTACATAACCAAGGATTCTCTAGCCTACACATTTTACTTTTTAATCACTACTTTCCCTACAATGCTTGATGCACAATGATTTCTCAATTGAGCAGATAAGCCTAATTTTCCGCGTCAGAAACGAATATCATTGAACAATTTCCCTCTGGTTTTCGATGAAGCAATCCCGCTAAGAGGCAGGAAGGGAGACAACACCTGTAAACAGGTACTGCAGGAAGAAATGGAATAGGCAAAGACAGACGAAATAGAGAAAGCTTGAGTCCATAAAATCGTTCATAATATATCTGTCTATCAGTCCCGGTGTATATATCTGTAATATATGTTATATATATATATATATATATAATATATAATATATATATATATATATAATACATATACACGTGTGTGTGTGCACAGACACACACATACACACACACATATATATATATATATATATATATATATATATATATATATATATATATATATATATATATATATTATATATATATATATATGTGTGAGTGACAAAGACCAACTTTCGCAACAGCGAATTCCCCAAGGGATCTAGCACAGACTCCTAACCGCCGTCATCTGCAGCAACCCCTCTGCACGTTACGTATTGCGATAGTGTTCTTATTGGGCCATCCGCTCTTTCGGCTCCCGAGTAACTGTAATAAATGACGACGACGGCGATGAACGGAACTGAGGAGTGGGCGACTTACGGCCTGGTTCAATAAGGATGAAGGACCCCGTCCGTTGTGATGGCACTGTAATCTTCATCGCCACTGCTCTAATGGGTGGAATCCGTAGTATCTAATTGCTTTGTGTTTATGAATGGTAAGATTTACAACTGCGATGACGTAATTCTATATCGTTAAATGTGTTACGATTATGATGAACATTGAAATTAAATTATTTATGCTTTCTGTATTTGTGCATCGCATTGCACTTTTCTTTTCTCGAGACAAACATTATTAACGTTTTAGTATTTAGTAATAAAAGTAAGGAATATCACGCAATACATTATTAGTAACATATATATCATTCAGAAGCTTACAAAGCAGTCATAGGCAGTCTATCGGAACGCACAAGCATCCACTATTCTGAAATCATCGATAAAAATGTAAAATATATATATACATATATGCATATATATACAACTGTGTGACCTCTTTCCTCTTCTCTCTTTCCCCTTCCCTTATCGTCCCCCTTTCCCATTTCACAATTTCCGTTTTATTCCATTTCCTCCTTCTTCGCCCCTCCCACCCCTCCATCGCCCTCCTCTTCCTTTCCTCCACCCTCACCCCTTTCTCCCTTTCCCCTCATATATTTTTTACATTATCCGTTTTACCACGAGCAACGACTGGCTGACTTTGACTGACTGACTGACTGACTGGCCTTGAAAGCGCACAACCTACTGGTTATGTGAATGTCATCGGCCAAGGTATCAGAGGGGGGGAGGGGGGAGGGGAAACAGGGAAGGGAAGGAAAAATGAGTGAGAGGTAGGTGTGTATTTTTGCTGGTATGTATGTGTATGTGCGTGTGTGATTGTATTTGAGTATTTGTATGTGTGTGGGGGTGATTGTGTGTATGTAAATTTGTGGATTTGCGTCCATGTACACGTGTAAGAGAGATGTCGTAGGCCTACTAACCGTGAAACACACAATACGATATGAATGAGACCCCCCCCCCTCAAAAAAAAAAAAATCCACTGCTACCGTTTCACCCGAACACTCCTGAAACAGACCAGCAAGGCATGACAGTCACACACATAAATCCATATTAATTTTGCATCACCCGCCTTGCGACATCCAGCGTTATCACCCACCTCCCTCAGTCACAGCCGTTGCTCCTGCTCTGTCACTGTGACCGACGAGCTTAAACAAGGTCTCATTGTCGTCAATTTCCCTGCCCGCCTTTTTTTCACTTTCCTTTTCTCTCCCCTTCTCTTGCTTTTTATCTTTAACTTCCTATGTCTTTCTGTTCCTGTCTCTCTTCCCCATTTTTATTTTTTCCTTCTTTCCTCCTTATTTCTCCCTTTCTATCTTCCTCCCTCATTTATTTTTTCCCTTCTCTTTTCCTTCCCTTCCCTTCGCCCACGTTCCATAATAACGATGAAACCAAATAATACCCTAATAATAATAAAAATAATAAATAATTTCGTTTCCCGCCGTAAGTTTATTGCCCCGCGAGAGGCGCTGCGGTCGGCCGTGGAAGCAATGTTGTCGAAACAGAACTAATGATCAAGAAAGAAACAGTATTTTGCTTGTGATCACATACGTCACAATGCCGACTTGGTTTTTTTGAGGGCGGGGCATTGATTTACGTTTGTTTTGAATGGGTTTGTTTGGCGGTTTGCGAAAGGGGAAACCTTTTTTTGCGGGTGATGTTTGGTGACTGAACTACTTGGCAAGGTCTTTGGTGAGGCAAGTCTTTCTTTACTGGCTGGCTAATCAAACATTACGTAAATAACACTGGAGAATGTAATATAAAGAACATGCTGACACACACACACACACACACACACACACACACACACAACACACACACACACACACACACACACACACACATATATATACATATATATTATATATATATATATATTATATATATATATATATGTGTGTGTGTGTGTGTGTGTGTGTGTGTGTGTGTGATATGTGTGTGTGTGTGTGTGTGTGTGTGTGTGTGTGTGTTGTGTGTGTTTAATTATATATATATATATAATATATATATATATATATATATATGTATATATATTATATATGTATGTACGTATACATGTTATATAGATGTATATGTATATGTGTATTTGTATATGTGTGTATATATATATATATATATATATATATATATATATATATATAATATATATATATATTATATATATGATATATATATATATATATATAATATATATATATATATATATATATATATACATATATATATATATAATATATATAATATATATGTATATATATATGTATATATATATATATATATATATATTATATGTATGTACACATACACATGTTTGTGTGTATATTATGGTAAGCCATAAAAAGAGCCGCACAAAACTTATCCCACTAAAGGTGTCAGCGCAGGTCAAAACACAGCTTAAAGAGATAAGATAGAAATCATCAGCTATTTACATACTAGAAAAATATGAGCTGATCTTTTAAACTAATCAAGAGTCGGAGAAGTTACAACCATTGAAAGTAATCTATTACAAAGCCTACAAATGGCAGTGAGAAAAACATCTAATAAAGTGACATGTAGACGATCGACTTGCATCAGATGTCATTGAATTGAGGGTCATAAAACTTCTAGTAACTCTTGCAGGTTGATAAAATCAGGTAAAAAAACTTATAAAGGGAATGAATTATCGGTTACAATCTTGTATAAAGACTGAAAGAGCCCCAATCCTAACTATGCCGATGTCCAAATCTAAGTCAGACAAGTGAATGAAATCTTCAGGCAGTCTTAAGTGCAGCTCTGCAGAAGATAACCCCACAGGAGAACAATACTCAAAATGCGGCATAATGGAAGTAAAGAAGCATCTACGAGTAATGTCATCTCCATAAATCTTCTTACACTTCTTGTATAATGCCTAACTTAGATGAAACACCCCGTGTCATATTCCTAATTTGCAATTCAAATGTGGGTGTGTGCGTGTGAGTGTGTGCATGTGTGTGTTTGTATTAACTGAATTATTTATGCGTTCGCTTTGTTTACGACAGGTACACGTAAACGAATTTCCATAACATTAAGCGGAAAAAATAGATAATATATAAAACCCTTACAATTGATTCCTTCAAACAAAAACAATACTGCACACTTAAACTGCACCCTCAAAAATATCACAAACAGCTACCGTACCAAACACGAGAACATTCCCGAGAAAAGAAAAGGAAAAACACTCGCTCATCTTTCAAAACCTGAACGCATTCCCGCCTGTTTACACGACTGCGCTCCTACCTTGTCCGAGACTGGGGAAGCACAGGGTATCAAGTCAAACACAGTACTGACCTCTGTCATCCAACGCATCGTATATATATCTCGACCCGAGTGAAAGTTTCTTCACCCTTGAGACTGAGCGATGGAGGGAGGGGGAAGGGGAGAGGGGGGTGCTGTGGACTGTGGTGTGGGGGTTGGAAGGAGGGTGTGGGGGATGGGAGGAGGCGGGAGGGGAGGGGAGGAGGGTGGAAGTAGCGTAGCGTAGGGAAACACCTTCGATTTTTTTTCTCTTAATTTCCGCTTCTGTTGTAAGGTTATTAGGCACGAGAAATCGCATATATTTAATTCAACAGATTTTTTCCCCTTGAAAATGAATAAATAAATAAATAGCTGACCGATTTCGACCTTACTTCCAGGGGAAAAAGGGAAAAAAAGAACTTGTTGTCAGACCTTGGAATTGGGAAGTACTTAGAACACGGAAATACAATACAAGTCACCTAAGGGCTGATCTGCTGCCTTCCTGATAAACCTCAGGGTATTTCTCACTACCTAAGGGGTGGAGGGGGTAAGGGAGGGGGGTGAACGGGGAAGTAATGTACCCATATCTGCAGGGATATTCACCATCTCTCAATCACGGTCAGAATTTTGCAGTTATTCGGGTGAAATCTGAAATTGCTTTGATGTGGAAATTTATGGTGGGATTATTGATCTTTTATTTATTTTTAGAAGTCCATGATGGTGTCCTTGCAATTTAGGGATACTCATACTCACAAAAAGAAATGATGGACCCGAATCTAAACGCATATAACATTATCGAATCAATAAGTGTGCAAAAAAATAGATAATGGATGTTGATATCAGCGATACGCAAGACAGACAACGAGCCCATTGTGAACATGGCATCGCACATTGATAGAACCGACACGAAACTTTCCCTTTTCATCCGAGCAGCGTAGGCGAGCTCGCGGAAGTGCGGACGCGAATCACGACCAAGGTTAAAAGCTTGTTTCATGAATCTTCACTTTACTATATATGAAAAAAATAATGCGACGTTTTCTCGTACTTTTCAGATAAATTTTGCATGTATTTCACGCTTGGGCAACGAAGCAGTCCTTCCGGTTTCCTGTATAACTCGTATTTTCTAAAGATGTGTGTGTAGGGGGGGGGGGGGAGAGGGAGAAGGAAAAAAAAACAAAAGCGCAGCGCAACTCTCGGTAGGCCTAGCCAAAGGAAAACACAATCGGGAAGTAATTAGCATCCTCTATGGAGATGAGAAAGGTCAGTGAGGCGAGAGAGGGAGGTTATTAACCCCGGACAGAGTCAGTGAGTTTGGGCGACGATCGTAGAGAGGCTTAGTAACACGTAGCTGTAGGAGACTCGGGAGGAAATTTATACATGAAAAGGCCAAGGCTAATATCTTGGGAAAGGTCACAGCAAGACATGAGGCCAGACTGCGTGCCGAGTCTCTGGTAAACTACGATGCAGTTTAGGGTAAGATGATACGGAGAAATTTAGAATACTTACGAAAAAAATATATAAACATTAATGTTCATGAAGAAATACTGATATATGCTAATGACAACAACAGCCGAAAAAGAAAAATTCATCACAGCATAACTGTTTTTTTTTAATCTAATAACACAGCGGAAAGCGAGAATTACTTCCTTGAAAAAGAAAAAAATGGAAATGCAAACAATACGTCTGTGAAATGATTTACGAGCATCGAAATCCTACTGACATTTCCATTACGCACGCTGATATTGCGGAATTCAAAAGTGAATTTACCGTGATTAGACGAGAGCATTTCTTATCCTCAGCTTCCTGCAGTCCTCAGTCCCCGACCTTCACAGCTTAGCAAATAAGGGAGGCGAGACGTAGAGTAATTTCTCTCTCTCTCTCTCTCTCTTTCTCTCTCTCTCTCTCTCTCTCTCTCTCTCTCTCTCTCTTCTCTCTCTCTCTCTCTCTCTCTCTCTCTCTCTTTCACGCAAACATAAACACACTGAAAAACACACACTCACATACGCTTAAACACACATACACTCTCTCCCTCTCTCTCTCTCTGTTCCTCTTTGTCTCTCTCTCTCTCACTGTCCGTCTCTGTCTCTCTCTCTCACTGTCCGTCTGTCTCTCTTTGTCTCTGTCTCTGTCTCTCTGTCCTCTGTCTCTCTCTTCTCTCTCTGTCTCTGTCTCTCTCTCTCCTTCTCACTCTATCTCTGTCTCTCTTTATCCGTCTCTCTCAGCCCGTCTGCTCCTCACCCCTCTCTCTCTCTCTGTCCATCTATCTCACTGTCTCTCTCTCTCTCTCTGTCCGTTTATCTCAGTCTCTCTCTCTTCTCGTCTCTCTGCCGTCTGTCCTCTCTCTCTCTCTGTCCGTTTATCTCTCTCTGTCTCTCTTCTTCCTCCTCCTCTATCGTCTGTCCTTTTGTCTCGGTCTCTCTCTCTCTGTCCGTCTCTCTCTCTTTCTCTCTCTCTCTGTCCATCTCACTGTCTCTCTCTCGCTCTCTATCCGTCTCTCTCTCACCCTCTCTGCCCGTCTGTCTCTCTCTCTCTCTGTCTGTTTATCTCTCTCTGTACCTCTCTATCTCTACCCCGCTCTTTCTCTCTCTCCGTCTCTCTCTCTCTCTCTCTCTCTCTCTCTCTCTCTCTCTCTCTCTCTCTCTCTCTCTCTCTCTCTCTCTCTCTCTCTCTCTCTCTCTCTCCGTATTTCTGCTTACCTGAGAGCGAGCGAGAGATAGCTATCTAGTGAGACAGATAAGCAGAGAAAGAGAGAGAGTAATTCACTAATGCTTTTATTTCCTCGTGTATTTTGCTCCGATCAGAGTTGCCAGAATGGTCGCCATCAACTTTTTCGCTTCCAATTTCGGAATGACTCTTTATATAAAATGTTTCACAAAAGGATCAATTTGGATACCCGCTTATAATGTGCATGAGTATTTTCTTTTAAGTTTATGATTGCCATGGCCGTGGAGATCAAAGTCAAGACCAGATCATGGCCAATATTCCCAGATTTGAAAGGGAAAATGGCTATAGACATCACAGGGACCATCTATATAAAAGCAATAAAATTTGAGTAATCAAATACAAATATCTTAATTCAATTTTAAAACACCTTGGAAGAGAAAAGTAGGCAACAAGTGCAGACTCTGAATTATCCCGGAAATGAATAATCCAAATTTAGTTTCCCATATACAGACGGTTAATGGTAGGACTACATGCGGTGCTGGAGTATATTCGAAATTCTCTCTCTCTCTCTCTCTCTCTCTCTCTCTCTCTCTCTCTCTCTCTCTCTCTCTCTCTCTCTCTCTCTCTCTCTCTCTCTCTCTCTCTCCGTATTTCTGTTTCCATGAGAGCGAACGAGAGATAGGTAGCTAGTAGCGTAAATGAAGAGATAGACAAATAGAAAGACAGAGTGGGTGAGTGAGAGATAGATGGATAGATAGATAGATTGAGAGAGAGAGAGAGAGGAAGCAAGAATGCTGTAACTAAACCCCACAGGCTGCACTGTATTTAATTCAATTCTTGGGTGTCCCATAATTTTCTTGGAATGAAGTTCCATCAGATTATTATAAAAAATCATTGGATCTTATGGAAGAATTCTATCTAAAATCCTGTGACTGATTAATGATGTAAACAGAGGTATCAAACACACGAGGGTAACGCAGGTCAGTGCTAGTGAATTTAACCCTTACGATATTAACCCTAATGGTTTCTCTATTACAGAAAGACAAAATAATTTAGCCAGATTTGTCGGGACCTTTAGTGTAAAAACTCAACAAACACACGGTTTGTAAACAGATTACAAAGAATAGATAAAATAAAGATACATAAATATAGCTAAACTGTATGCCTTCTACTTATATATATATAATATAATATATATATATATATATATATATAATAAATCAAAAACTAAAATTTCAAGAATCAAAGAGAAAAATCATTAAAGGCAGACAGCCTCCAGACTATCGACCAGAAAACCATACCCCTTGTTCAGTGAAAGTGTTCAAAGAAAAACGAAAGATTAGCTGAAGTTCACTCCATATGGATCGCTAAAAAGGTAAATAAGTAGAAAAGGCCAGTTAAACGCCATCCCTGCTTCATCAAATAACGACCTCTCAGCCACCAAGGATGATTGATTGCGACTGGCAGTGATGGAGAATGACAACGGATGTTATTCATGTCTTAAGACATTGCAGGAATAAATCCATTTTTGTTAGTCATTCTGTACGGTTTGAATTTCGGTACATCATCTTGACATATATGTATATTCGTGAACCAAAAATGTTATATTCCTCAAAATAAACAAGATGAAAAAGGAATCAATAGGTATATGCAAGAAGCCTAAAAGTAATGATTTGTAAAACACGATATCATCGAAAATTATATAATGCATCATATTCTAAATTCATCGCAAACGTTATTCGGACCACCGCGTTTCGACCCTTGGATCCGAAACGCAGACTCGTAAGTTTGTGCTTCGGATTAAAGTTTCGAAATTGCTTGTGGTCAATTCAAGATGGCGGGCGGGCGACCGTGCCTTTTTCACGTTTCTGCTCATGGAAGAGCCATCGCAGATTTAGGAGACAGATGTCATGATAGGAGAAGACCTTAAGAGGTATGTCATAAGCTGAACACAGATTCAAGAGTGAGATCGAAGGAAATAGGTCTAAAACGTTGCTTTTCAGGAATATTAAAGACGGCCTTGGAGCCTTATCTAGACTCGTTCCGAATATGTGCATGGCTTTCATTCCAGTTTGGGATGCCTGCTGATATTACCGGGGGCTGGGCATGCTTTGCCTTATAAGAGATAATTAAGGAAAATGTGCTGTTTTATTAGGTGTGAGAAAGGGTTAAACGATGTATGGATCTTCCAAACGGTCATTCAGTCGCTCGCTCACTCACGCACGCATGCATACGCAAACATCACACGCAGACGTATAAACGCACTGACACTCCACACTCATCACTCATGGTCATAATCAGATTCATATTCAGATTCATATTCAAACAAACGCATTTGCGAATGCACATCCATTTACTCCACAACAACCACACACTATAACCAAATACATAAACACAACCCACACAAAATACAATTATAATATACACATACATACATACATATAAACGCACACACATAAACACACACACATAAACACATACACGTAAACACAAGCAATCACACAAAACAAAACACATAAACACAAACACATACACATACACACACGCGCGCATTTCTATTTCTCTGTGTTGTGTGATGCAGCGGATAGCGTGTTGGTCTAGCAATCTTGCTGACCGTTCAATCCCGAGCGCGGCTAGTAGATGGTAACCCCAGTCATCCCTTGCACACATCGGGAAATTTTGAAGCAAAAAAAGTATGTCACAGCGAATAATATCCATTGTAATAAATAGAATTAAACTAAATCTTTACATATTTAATCTCTCTTCCTCTCCTCCCTCTCCCCTCCCTCTCTCTCCTCTTCCTCTCCCCTCTCCCTCTCCCCTTCCCTCCCCTCTTCCACCTTCCCCCCCCTCTTCCCTCTCTCTCCTCTCCTCTCCCCTCCTCTCCCTCCTCTCCGCCTTCCTCACACCTTTCCCTCCCCCCCTCTCCTCTCTCTCTCTCTCTCTCTCTCTCTCTCTCTCTCTCTCTCTCTCTCTCTCATCTCTCTCTCTCTCTCTCTCTCTCTCTCTCTTTCTCTCTTTCTCTCTTTCTCCCTTTCTCCATCCCTCTCTCTCTCTCCTCCCTCTCTCCTCCTCTCCTTCTCTCCCCTCCCTCTC
>NW_020868804.1:0-5000 GCF_003789085.1 Penaeus vannamei
TGACCAAAATGGATTGTGGTATTGGTTGTCGTAATTATATGTATGAAATTAATAAATAATTGATAAGTGAAAGAATAAGCAAATAATGTAATGCACGGGGCGATAATGATGATAATGATAATAGTAATAATGATAATGATGATAATGTAATAGTAATAATTAATCAAATGATAATAAAACAATTTGATATTAACGATAATAACGACCCGCGGGGGTCGATAACCAACAATGATGATGATTGTTGATGAAGAATGATAATAATGATAATAGGAATTTGATTCAATTAGTATAATTAATAATATAATAATAATAATAATAATAATAAAATGATAATAACAATTACATAGCCGAGATTGACAGCTATCAAAACTGATAAATAAAATTCACTTCAGTCCCTTCAAAGAGCCAGAAAAAAAAGATTATTCCCCTCTCTACTGCCCTCACTTCCTTCATCCTTGTGTCAGCTGATAAACACCGGGCCTAGTTTGGCGTATCTAGTGTCCACCTAGCTCCACATCTCTCTTGTAATGTCGGGTGACCTGCCCCAAACTTCTAGCGACACAGACACCCAAATGCAGGCCCTTGGGATGACAAGTGTCTGCTGGGCCTTCCCCTATTGGCTCACAAGGTCCTCATTTTGTGTGATCAAGTTATCTTCCCCTTTAGCTGATGTGCCATTCTTCCCAATGTTGCGATATTTGTACTTTTTTGATTTGCTTGTAAATCCAGATGCATAATGAGCTTATTTCATAACTTGCAAAACATCTGTATCATCTCTGTATGCTAGTAAACAACTCAGGCAAGCGGGATAAGGAAAAAAAGCAAAGGCCAGACCTATTTTTTAAGGTTTATTGTGCTGCCTCCCCATATTTTTTTTCGTTCACTTTTCAATCTTACGTGTCTACAATCCCGGCGCTGGATCACAGCGGCCTGGAATGTGTTGCTCAGAATGGATGTGGCGTCCCTTCCTCTGGAGCGGCTCTGCCTTCTTCCAACACTATAACAGTTGTTACATGTCCCCACTATTCTTTATTCGATGTGGGCCCATATAATCCCCGCCCATAAAGCCCCCCTTCTCAACCATCTGCCGTCACAATCTAGTCCAAATCACTCATTCTACGAGCGTTTGTGCGTGCATCTTGTGCTGCCCAGTTCTTTCCACCACTCTGGCTACTCTGTCCCTCATGATCCGTACTACGCTTGAGCTCCACCTGGATATCTACTACTCGATCTCTCATCTCATCGTGCGTGCCTGCGGTGACTCTCTACATCTCTCCCCTTCTTTCGCCTCCTCCCCCCATCTCGCAGGACATTTTGCCCACTGCCCTCATCCCCCAGATTTCTCCTCCACCTACGCGGACTCTCAACCCTCATCTGGGATGTTAAGCGCCCCACATTCTTTCTTGCGTCTTACGACTACACCCTCTAGCCACGCGGCCCAAACCGTAATCTACTCTCCTCCCCCTCCACCTCTCCTTGTTCTCCGCATTTCCCTCGATCCCATATACTCTTTCCTCACATTCCCTTCCTCCCCTTCCCAGCTCACGTCCCCCACTTACACAGGAACAGCGTGTACACCGTCATCCTAACTCCCGCGCTTCTCCAGGAAGCAACCCTCGTCTGCGTTCATCTGGCTGCAATTCGTCTCTACTCTACCATCTCTCGCTATCTCTTCTCTCGCTCTCTGCTCTCAATCTCTCTCTCTCTCCTCTCTCCTCTTTAGCTATTCTGAGTTGTTTTTTGTTGTTCACATGTGTCGTGGGCGCGGTGGCGAACGCTGTGGAAGACAACAGGGTTAGATTTATATGGGCAGGGCGTCTGTGTGTTCTACCTGTGGTGTTCCTTTTTTTCATTCATTCCTCTGTTGGTTGTCTATCTGTTGTCTATCTGTCTGTCTCGTCTGTATGGTTCTGACTGTTTGTCCGTCTGTCTGTTTGTTTGTCTGTATGTCTGACTGTCCGTCTGTCTGTCTGTTGTCCTGTTTGTTTGTTTGTCTGTCTGTTGTCAGTCTTTCTGTCTGTTTGTCAGTCTTTCTGTCTGTCTATCATGTCTGTTTGTGTCTATCTATCCTCTGTTATCTGTCTGTCTGTCTGTTCTCTGCGTAATTTAGTATCTCGTTTTATATGTTGTGGGCGTTCTATGTTGTGTTCGTATTCATCTAACAAAGAGGATGTTGTATTTTTATAAATGTTTACGTAACTTGAAATCTGTATATGATGATATCCCTGTGCTTTCTAAAGGTATCTGTGTATCATGTGTATATTGGAAGATTGAGCTGTAATTTTGAAGGGCATATATGTTATTTTGTTTCCGTCTTAAAGGGGGGGGTATGTTTTCGCAAGAGTTTCCTATATTATGTTATTTTGGAAGAGCGGATGATGTTTGGTGGGTATTTTGTAATATTGTGTTAGTCTTTTATTTCTTAATCAAATAATTGGGTTTAAGCTGTTGTTGTTTGATTTAAAATTGTCAAAATTCATACAAGAAAGCAGTGGTATTATATTTTGGTCAGGCATGCTCTGAAAAGAATATATATATATACATATATAAAAGAGGAAATATTTTTGAAATTACACCGAACGGGATAATATATTCCCCTCCGATCTATTTTTAGTTCTGCTCGTTTTTTTTTTCGTTTTCCTTTTTTTTATCTTCCGTCGGACACTTTCCCTCTCTTCCATATCCGCATAACGGAGACCATACATATATAAGATAGAAAATATTTTTGAATTACACCAAACGGGATAATACATTCCCCTCCGATCTATTTTTTAGTTCTGTTCGTTTTTTTTCTTTTTTTTTTTTTTATCTTCCGTCGGACACTTTCCCTCTTTCCCATATCCGCATAACGGAGACTATACATATATAAGATAGAAATATTTTTGAATTACATCGAACGGGATAATTATATCCCCTCGATCTATTTTAGTTCTGCTCGTTTTTTTTTCTTTTTTTTTTTTTTTTTTTATCTTCCGTCGGACACTTTCCCTCTTTCCCATATCCGCATAACGGAGACGTTTTTTCCGACGACGAGGCGGGAACATCACCCCAGCAGATCACCGTGATTGCGGCCAATCAAGCGACTGATAAAAAGAGAGAGAGGATGCGACTTCCTCCACCCCGCCATTACCCGATGACGTCACGAGGGGGGCTTTTCACTCACCAGCTGTTCCCGATCGCGGCGGAGATGGGCGGAGATGGGCGGGCTTCTTCTTGGCACTGCTCTTCCGATGCCAGAGTGACTCCGATACGGAAAGCGATCTTAATTAGCTTGGAGCTTCGTGTAATTTGAGAGTAAATGCTTTTCCGCTGTTGTTTGGTTTTATGCGTTTATTTGTTTGTTTGTTTGTTTAGTGTCTTGTTTATTTACTTATATATGTATTGTCTGTTTGTTTATCTGTTCATTTTGTTTTATTTTGATTTGTTATTTACTTGTTTGTTTGTCAATTTGTTTATTTATTTATTCATTCTGGCCCCCTACACACATTCTATCTCTCTCTATGTCTCTGTTTTATTCATTTTGTTTTATTTATTTATTATTTACTTATTTGTTTGACAATTTATTTATTTATCTATTTATTTAATCTTTCTCGCCCCCCCAACACACACACTCTTTCTCTCTTTCTCTCTCTCTCTTCCTTCCGTAAACAAACATCAGATTCCCTGTGAAAATAACCGCCCTTACTTCGCCCAACCAACTCGGCGTCTCGCGGCGGCCAAGGATGTTGCGAGGTTATAGAACCCCATTGCTCTTGGCACCCGTACTCAGGGCAGCACGTCAGCCTCTCAGCCGTATGACGTTTGTTGCAGAGTTGCAGTCAAGAAGTGGTTCGGGAGTCGGTGAAGGTAACCATCGGCAAGACGCGTTGAGAACGGTGTTAATAACGGGTGTTTTTGTTGAGAACGGGTTTTTGTTAATAAGGGTGTTTTGTTTGTTATGGGATGGGGTTTTGTAGCCGTGTAGAGTGTGTATGATAATGGATTTGATTTGTATGTTAATAAGGTAAACAATGCATATGATTAATACATATTGCATATTCGAGCCTTGCATTTAGCGCAATTTAGACTGCCGGCCGTATTATGAACGCCGTGTGCCACTTCGTGTATCCGGGTTACAGAGCAAGCGGTGTCGTAATAATATAACACAAATTAACAGTTAGCAACAGATCACCACTTTGCTGCAACAGAGGTCACGGTGCCACATGTACAAAGACAAGTTGTTGCAATAGTTGATGTGTGCAATGCATCCTAGTGTGAGGGACCCGGTTAATGTACAGGGTGGCACTTCTGATTTGTAGTGCCAAAAAAAAAGAAAAAAGAAAAAAAAGAAGAGCAGTGCCGGACAAATGGAATTTCGGACGTCAGTTAGAGTTGTATCGTGAGAAAGGAGTTTTTGATGTTAATTGTTCCGTTAATAATAATGTCACTGCCTTTACCCAGTAAATATTTAGCTTTTACATTTTTTTTGCATTATATGTTCTGAATGAATTAAATGCCTGTAATGTTACCGTGTACCATTTCATATTCATTTTTTTTCACGTATCATCCAAAAAAAAGTAATAAATATCTTCACAATTCGAAGATGGAGATACGTACAGGACGCTACATAATATCTCACTTCTTTCTTTGTCGCTGTCCGTCCGAATATTCTCTCTCTCTCTCTCTCTCTCTCTCTCTCTCTCTCTCTCTCTCTCTCTCTCTCTCTCTCTCTCTCTCTCTCTCTCTCTCTCTCCTCTCTCTCTCTCTCTCTCTCTCTCTCTCTCTCTCTCTCTCTCTCTCTCTCTCTCCTGTGTCTTCTGTGTGTGGTGTGTGTGTGTGTGTGTGTGTGTGTGTGTGTGTGTGTGTGTGTGTGTGTGTGTGTGTGTGTGTGCGTTTGTGTGTGTGTGTACCTTACAAAAATGTTTCTAATTCATGATTATAATTGACAACTCGAGGACTTAACCTCCACAAGTTATTATGAGGAAAGATATGGCTAGCATGTGTATTCACTATTATGGTTG
>NW_020868804.1:7500-10000 GCF_003789085.1 Penaeus vannamei
CGTCGTGCGTTTCCCGCCAAAATCCGCGTTGATCTCTTTCTTCCGTTGATTGTCACGGAACAGGTAATAATTTAGCACTAGTTCTGAATTGATATTTAAATAAGTGATTTTATGTAACAAGCCAAGTGGGAGGATATAAAACGACAATTCGCCGATGTATTTAACTGTTTTCGAATTCATTATGTCGTTCGAAGATCTTGGGAAATAGGTAATAACACCGCGTTTCCATACCTAATCCGGTCCTAAAATTTGTACGAAAAAGTAAGAGTTGAGCCTCCCTAGGCCATAATTCTCGAGACCTGAGTAATTGAAGGGCAGTCATTATGGAGTTTTGTGAAAGGAAACAATTGTTGATAAGAGATGAGGGTGAACATCATAGTACGTTTCGTTAGAAGATCGATGCAATATCACCAGGCAATTGCAATATCACTATACAATTGTGATTTTTATTTTTATTATTTTTATTTTTTTATGTGATATCAGTGGGTAAGTGCAAGAGAATAGATTGAGGATAAATTTGTCGAAATTTTGGGAAATGTATTGAGCATGGCAGTACGTATTATATGAAATGAAAAGGAAATTAAGGTTGATTATTAATTATTCAAAAGCTGTTGCAATGATGTGAATAAAACAGACCTTAAACAGCTAAGAAGTGCAGTGTGCAAAGTGCAAAGAAAGAGGGATAAAAAGAAGAGAATATGAAAGTAAGGTACGTTAAAGGCAAGAAATTATAATGTTTGAATTAAAAACAAAATTCTCTCAACAAAGTAATAAGATAAAAGAAACTATAGTAATAAGATAAAAGATAGAAATTGGGAAAATGTAAAAGCAAATATAGTTATATTATTTCAATAAAATAAAATAAACGTGGTATGTCCAAGAATATAGAAATAGACGCACAGCGAGGGTCGTGTGAGCAGCAAAAAGACGAGCGAGGAAAGGTCAGAGAGAAATATGACAAGGACATGCGGTGAAAATAGAGGCAGGCAGGAGAGTGAGGAGTGAGCCCGTGGGAAGGACCCCAGGGAGACGGAAAAGCTGGTGACAGGATGGCGTAGGAGGAGGACATGAGGCAGACACGTTTGGGAGAGAGAGGGAGGGAGGGATGGAGAAGGATGCGTATAGGCGGAGCATGGGAAGAGATATGCTCTACATTTTGAGAAATGTATTAGGTTAGATTCTGTCTCTGGTTTTCTTTCTGTCTGTCTGTCTGTCTCTCTGTCTCTCTCTGTCTCTCTCTCTCTCTCTCTCTCTCTCTCTCTCTCTCTCTCTCTCTCTCTCTCTCTCTCTCTCTCTCTCTCTCTCTCTCTCTCTCTCTTCTCTCTCTCTCTCTCTCTCTCTCTCTCTCTCTCTCTCTCTCTCTCTCTCTCTCTCTTCTCCTCCTTCTCCTTCTCCTTCTCCATCTCTATCTCCCTCTCCCTCTCCTTCTCCTTTTCCTTCTCCCATTCCCTCTCCCTCTCCTTCTCCCATTCCCTCCCCTTCTCCTCCTTCTCCCATTCCCTCTCCCTCTCCCCTCCCTCTATCCAACCTTTAACCCTTCCCGCTTTCTCCCCGCCAGTATGTACTCTATGTATTTCACGTCTGTTCCAGTGACCCGACCCAGCCACCCTTTCCACACGCCTCTGCTCTTTGTTTGTTTTGTTTTGGGCCGCTGAAACCTTTAGCACCAGTAGGTCACACGATTTCTCTCTCTATTGCATTTCGCGTTATGCGGGGAAAATATACGGAAGTACTATGTTTGTGGGTCTACATTGTAGGTGTAGGTATTGTATTTTGGGGGTTTTATGTGTGTTTGTGCGTGCGCTGTAGGTGTGTGTGTGTATAGAGTAAGTGTGTGTAGGCCTATGTTTTTGTTTGTTATTTTGTTGTTGAATGGGTAGTTAAATTTAAATCAATACATGCAGAAAAAGCTAAATAGAGTTACAATGAGTATTTTGAAGTGAAAAAAAAACTAAAATGATAAAATCTGTAATAACGACCTTTATGGGGAAGGAATTTTACATTTCTGTCTTGCTGTTCAAATGCCGGCTTTAAAACGTAGCAGTGATGTTTTTAAAGGTCTTTTAACTCAGAAATGTCATGTTCGGTTGTAAGTGTCATGTAAATATTATGTTACTTGACTTAACCTCGTTGCCTGTGAGTTTATGGTCAAAAATTGTTAGTATTTCCCCTTACCTTATCCGTTTCTTATTGCTATTTATTCATCTTTTTCATTCCTAAACGCTGAAAAGATACAAAGACGCGAATGGCTAAATAGATGCATATCCAAATGAAGGAAACAGAAAACGAAATTTGAGTAAACAGGGCGGAAGCTAAGGGAAATGTTGATATTAAATATATCGGATGAGAGGCAATTGTTCTCCCGACGCTTCGTGGCACCGTGACTAATTAACCTAAATATTTAACTCCATTAATTAGGGGAAAGGAGGGATGTGGCGAAATTTAGATAACGAGTGAAAGTGGATGTGTGGGTCAGCGATTTTAGAAAGTAATCAATCAT
>NW_020868804.1:22500-27500 GCF_003789085.1 Penaeus vannamei
ATTTGTTGACTGGGTCGTGAGTATGAAGACCATGTCATTAGGATTTATCTCAGGTCAATAGGGTGTACATCAAGTCATGAGGAAATAGATCAGGTCAAGGGAATGTTGATCGGGTCATGAGGAGAGGAAAAGGCCATGAGGATATAAATCGGGTCATGAGGAGAGGAAACGGTCACGTTGAAGTTAATCGTGTCATGAGGAGAGGAAATGGTCATGAGGATAGGAAACGGTTATGAGGAAGCAAATCGGTTCGTGAGGATGGATATTAGGTTATGAGGATATATATATGAGTCCGCAAGGATGTGAGTCGGATCATGGGTATGCAGATCGAGCCATGAGGATGCATGTCGGTTCATGAGGATGTAGCTAAAAGTCACGAGGAAGATTTAACTCCTGAATAGTGATGTCGACGGAAGCATTATGGAAGTGCCGCCTCAGCATCGAAGTGGCCGTAACGATGTAGTTAAACGTGGCGTGTTGTAATGGCCGTTGTTTACAGGTAATGATAATGTCAAATGGACGAGATTATTTCCCACCGGCGGACTGGTAAGGCCATTACCGCTTATTGCGCCAGGTATGTCCGCTATGCCGCATCGCACGTGTGACCTCACAACCGGGGCTTTTGTTTACATCGGCCCGACAATGGCGAGCACTTTCACTTCTCTCGTAATGTATAACATGGCGAACATACTTTTTAAAAAAATAATTGAGTTCATTCTATCGTTATGCAATTTTGGAATAACTTTAATTACATTTCGTACTCTTCCTCTCCCTCTTCTTTTATCTATTTTTTTCTTTCTCTCTTTTTTCGCTTCTCCGTTTCCTCTCGTTCTGTCTCTTTTTCTACCCCTTCATCCTTGACCTTTCCTCCTCTCCTTCTTGAATTACGTCACCCTACTCCTGCTCCTCCTCTTTGTCGTTGTCTTGCTCTTCTTCCTCCTCCTCCTTTATGTCCATCATCCTCCTTTCCTCTCCACCTTCACATATTCCTGTTTTTTTCTCATCTCGTCCCTCTACCATCATCACGTCCTATCCTCCTCCTCCTCTTCTTCTTCTTCATCTATTCCTTCTCCTCCTCCTCCTATTCTTCTTTGTCCTCCTTCTCCTCCTCCCTCCTCCTATCTCTCCTCCTCCTCCTCGTCTCCTCCTCCTTCTCCTTCTTCTTCTCCTCCTCTTCTCTTCCTAGTCGTCGTCGTCGTCCTCCTCCTCCTCCTCCTCCTCCTCCCTCCTCCTCCTCTCCTCTCTCCTCCTCCTCCTCCTCCTCCTCCTCCTCCTCCTCCTCCTCCTCCTCCTCCTCCTCCTCCTCCTCCTCCTCCTCCCTCCTCCTCCTCCTCCTCCTCCTCCCCTCCTCCTCCTCCTCTCCTTCCTCCTCCCCCTCCTTTCCCTTCCTCCCCTCCTCCTTTCCCTCCTTCCCCTCCTCCTCCCTCCTTCCTTCCTTCCCCTCCTCCTTCCTCCCTCCTTCCCTTCCTTCCCCTCCCCCCCCCCTCTCTGCCCGTCCACAAACCGATCACTGAATAGATTTAATTAGGACGATACGTGATATACAGAAATGCTCATTCTTAAGGTCACATGCTGAAGTATTCCTCCCCCTCCCTGGCCCGTCCATAAAAAAATCGAGAGGTAGTTATTTTTTCAAAAGTTGGTGAAGTGAATACAAGCAAATGAAGAGAAAGAGAGGGGGGAGGAGGAAGACATAATGAATTGAATACATGAGGCAACTGAAGAGGAAGGGGTAGGGTAGGGGGACCACTAACGAGGGTGGCGGGGGTGGGTTTAGAGGGAGAGGTGGGGGCGGGGGGGGGGGGGTAAGAGAAGGTTTTTACTCGAGAGATTTTTCTCAAGTCATGACGAAGAGGAGGATGTGTGTGCGGGGGGGGAGGAGGAGGGAATGAGGGAGAATAAGGGTGTGGCAACAAGAGAGAGAGAGGATAATGAGAAGGAGGATGAGGAAAGTAGAGAAAGAATTAAGGGAGACTGAGGAGGAAGGAGAAGGAAGACGACGAGGAAAAAAAAGAAGAATGGGAAAAAAATAAGAAGAGGATTTGAAGGCGGAGGCTGCAGAAAAAAAAAAAATGTAAGAGGAAGGAAGAAGTTAACAAATAAGATAAATTAAACATTGACATGAAAATAAATAAACTGAATCATAGCCTTCTTTTACGAGGTAAGAGTTGAGTTAGGAGGTCTTTGTGCGAGGAAATGAGATTAGTGGCGGCGCTGGCGAATTAGAATAAGGTTTTGAAGAGGTCCTGACAATAAGGCCAAGTCCCAAGTGGGGTCAGACGGGGTCAGGGGGGTCAGGGAGAGAACGGGGGAGGGGGGATAGGGGACGTTACGGGGGTGACTGCATGACCTCAATGTTGTTATCACTGTAAATAACAC
Source organism: Penaeus vannamei (assembly GCF_003789085.1). NCBI lineage: Eukaryota > Metazoa > Arthropoda > Malacostraca > Decapoda > Penaeidae > Penaeus > Penaeus vannamei. Next base: position 24,880 of record NW_020868804.1, read on the forward strand.
CAGAGGGAGGGCTTAATGACATGGGGGAGGTGGGAGGAAGGGAAGGGAGGGGGGGGGGGATTAGGGTGCGGTTCATTTCATATGCATGGTCCCCCCAATGGTTCCTGGTGCCATACCGTTTTTGTGATGTTTGTGTTTGGTGTGGCTGTGTTAAGTGCTTTGGGATATGTTGCATGAGTTGCTGGGGAGTGGGTGTGGTGTGAATGTGTGGGGTTGTGTTGGTTATGGGTGTAGATGTAGGTGGGTGGTGTGGTGAATGAGGGTTTATTATCGCAAACTGGATTCAGATATTTATGCTTGAAATAATAAAAAGAAAAACATCCTTTTTAGATTCCAATGTATCTATGGATCTAATCTAATGTATCTAGATTATAACAATTTCAGATATTAACTACATGTTATCAAAGTATTATTACATCTGACTATGCTTTGAATATGTCAAAGTAACTTCAGTGTTGATATTGCTACGTAAATCGACTCAGGGAACAGATAAGGAATTTTTCAAAGAGTATTAGATGAGACATGAGACTGATAAGTAACGCTGATAAGAGAAAAGCACAAAAGGGGAAAGAAAAAAAGAAAAGACAATGGGGTTACAGACGCAAAGGGGAAGAGAGCCAAGGGATAGAGGATATAAAAAATAAAAACAGAGAGAGAGAGAGAGAGAGAGAGAGAGAGAGAGAGAGAGAGAGAGAGAGAGAGAGAGAGAGGAGAGAGAGAGAGAGAGAGAGGGAGAGAGAGAGAGAGAGGAGAGAGAGGAGAGAGTGAGTGAGAGAGAGAGAGAGAGAGAGAGAGAGAGAGAGAGAGAGAGAGAGAGAGAGAGAGAGAGAGAGAGAGAGAGAGAGAGAGAGAGAGAGAGAAGAGCGAGAGAGAGAGAGAGAGAGAGAGAGAGAGAGAGAGAGAGAGAGAGAGAGAGAGAGATTGAGAGAGAGAGAGCGCGAATGTGGATGAGAGAGAAAGGGATGGGCATGATAATAGAAAGAGTGGAAAGAAAGTTAGGGCGGGGGCTCGGAAGGGGGAGGGATGGAGGATTACTACGGGGGGAGGGGGGGGTGAGTAGGATGGTAGAGAGCGAGGAGTGGGGGGAGGGGGAGCGGGGGGAGTGGAAACAATGGCAGGCAACGAGCGTGAAATATTTGACGCATTACATGTGATTATCTCATAGGGACAGGGCGGGGACGTAGACGCGAATAGGATTACACAAAAAAAACAAAAAACCAAAAAATGAAATAAAAATCAAAAACATTTCTTGTATCATATTTACGTACCGCGGGGATTAAAACTATTTATACACCGCAATGTTGTTGTTTTTTCAACTTTTGGTTGCTATATCCACGTATCGCTGATATTGTCGAGGTTCCGCCGTTCATTTAAGATCAAATCATTTATTTCCTGTGATAGTGACGTAAACCGCATACCACGAGTCATTCCTAGCTATATATATAGATGTTACGTAAATGTTTTGTTATTTCTGCACTGTTATCTAAGAAAGTTTTTTTTTCACACATATATGCGGGAGAATTGGTATATTATGATCTGCCATCGGTATGTAAACACTATGATACGAGTACATGGATTTACACACGTGTGTATATTTTTTCTGCTTACATGTACAAAATGTGTACATGTCATTGCACGGACGGTAACCTATATGTATGCATGCAATATCTAGTGAGTGCGTCTCGGTATTCCCGGGGAGAAAGAGTATTAAAGATTCATCTTTGACCCACGCTGCAGAAAATGAACAGAGGGAGAGGGAAAAGGAGAATGAGAGGGAGGGGGAGAAAGAGGGAAGCGAAGGGAGGAGATAGATAGGGGAGAGATAGCGGGTATATGAGAGGAGAGAGAGAAGAGGTGAAGAGAGGAGAAAAGGTGAGAAAGAGAGAAGGGAAGGGAGGAGATAGGAGAGTAAATGAGAGAGGAAAGAAGAAAAGAGAGGTAAGACATAGAGAGATAGAGGGAAGAGAGATGAAGAGGAGAGAGGAAGAAGAGAGAGAGATGACGAGAGGGAAGAAGAGAGGAGAAAAGAGAGAAGATAGATAGGGAGATGAGAAAGAGGGAAGGGAAGGGAGGAGACAGACCGAAGAGAGATAACGGGAACAGGAGAGAGGAGAGAGAGAAGAGGCGAAGAGAGGAGAAAAGGCTGAGGAAGAGGGAAAGGAAGGGAAGAGGTAGATAGGGGAGAGATAGCGGGGAAATGAGAGAGGAGAGAGAGGAGAGGAGACGAAGCTAGACAGAGACAAACAGAGAGATGAATAAATAGATATAAATCGAGTGACAGAGAGAGGCAAAGAGAAAGACAGAGCACGTGCGTTCTTCAACAGCGCCTTGTTCATTTCACTGTACTTGGACCTCGACTCGTAACCTAGAGATGCCGGGCCCTTTAAATGAAGCACCAGAGACGAAACGTCCCCGGTAGTACTGTTCTTCGATGACACGCCCTGATACCGCAGAGATGGCGGCCGCATCCCCATCTCCCGATAAGATTTAAAAGGAAAAAAAAGAAAGAAAGAACAATGGATTCTCGGAACGTCTGCGCCCGGAATGAACGCCGTTTGTGCCACGGTTCCCCTCCCCCGAGAGAATTTGAGGGGAAATGAAAGCCAACGGGGAATATTTAT
>NW_020868804.1:67500-80000 GCF_003789085.1 Penaeus vannamei
AGGTGTATACGAGAGGGATTCGGGAATGGGGTTTCAGTGGGAGTAATGGAATGATTGGGCGATGCGCTGTATTTCACTGGGTGATGACGGTCGTAGTTGGGGAAAGTGATAATGATAGGGGAGGTATTTGATCATACTTTGAGGGTGTTGATGATGTTGGTGTTGATATGACGTAAGGGTAAGGACAGTGTTAGTTACGTTTATGACCTAGCGATGATGAACGTATTGTTAATGATCATAGAAAATGCATTGCGTAGCATATATCTCCCCGCGATGCATGGAAATGGCTTGCGCAATCGTTGTTTAAACCCATTAACCATAATTTGCAAAACAAGTAGCATGCATAGTTATTGAAACTGTAAAGGTAGGCTAAAGTCGAAAGGCATTAGAAGACCATAAGCCATAGATAGCCTTTCTGTGAACAATTACTAGAGTATAAGCGCTGCACATAGCAAAATAGATAGCTTTGATCTATTCAATTTGCTTATTGAATATCTCTCGTCATATCCAAGTGAAAAAAAATCTTGTTACTTGACCGTTGTTATTTTACGGTTATTTGACAAAGCGAATGAAGAACGACAACGCTTTCCAACGAATGATTGACCTTTAAGCATGTATCACAATCTGTCATGACAATGATATGACAAAGACAGAAAGATAAAATGACAACTAACAACAATACCTATAGTGATAACAGTCACGATGGTATCAGGACTGCACATGCACAGAACGGCCAGGGAAGTTCGGATCCTTCAGCTCAGAAAAAGCACACACACTCTCTCCTCCCTGTAACGCGGAGTAACCAGCAAAAATTATCTGTAATTATCTCATTACGAAGGGGCGGCCACGAGGCATGATGGGCGGGAGGGGGAAGGGGAGGAGGAAGGAGAGGGGATGGGTGGGGTTGGGGAGTTGAGAGGGTGTAGGAGATAGGTTCGAAAGGGGAGACTGATAATGGGGTGATGGGAGAGAGGGAAAGAGGGAGAGAGGAGTGGGAGTGGGAAATAGAAGGAAAAGGAGAGGGAGAGGGTGAGGGTGGGGGTGCGGAAATAAGGAAGAAAGGAGAAAGAAGAGGGGGAAGGAAAGAGAGAGAGGGGGAGGGAGAGAGAGAGAGAGAGAAAAATAGAAACAGAAACAAACTGACAGACAAACAGAACAGAGACAGAATGAGAGAAATAGAGGGTACACGGGATAATGGTTGGGAAGGAGGAAATGAGGGTCACGTGGAAGAGGCAAATGACGTCATAAAACGAAAGAGGATAGAGAGAGAGAAGAGAAAGGGAGATCCGATTGTTAGGGCATACTAGCTGAAGAGTAAAGTAAAGGGGAAAAAGAGTTAAACGTGAAAAAAAAAACAATCAAATACAATGAAAGTGTATATTAGTGAGAATAGACTTGTGAATATGTGAATAGATAGCAAAAGAAAGAACGAATGCTTAACCAAATTTCAACCTTGTTTATTTATAAATAACTTGCAGAGCATGACATGTCAAAACTAGAAACGCACGTGAGAACAGTTAAAGTAGACATGCAAATAGAAAAGAAAAGTTAGAGTATTTTTTTTTAGATTCTTTACATTACCTAGTGATGAATTTGTAATAAATAAAAGCAACGAATTATCTTTCTTTTTACTTTGTATTTATCTATTCAGAGGCACATTTGATTTAACTTCAACATTTAAGTTTTTTAAGAGATATATTTCCTCGCCTCCTTTGACATGCCGCCTCCCTCGGTCACTGTCAGAGCATCGGCCTCACACTTTCCGGGTAGATAGGCCTATAGGGGAAGTTGGATCTCTCCCCCTTTCCTTTCCACCCTCCCCTTCCCCCTCCTTCCTTCCCCGTCCCTCCTATCACATCCCCTACTCCACCCTTTCTCCGTTATTTTTCTGTTTTTCCTTCCTCATCCCCCTTCTCCGTCCATCCTCTTCTCTCTCTCCCTGTCCTCTCCTACCTCCCTCCCTCCCTTCTCTCCCTCTTGCCTGGTCCCAGCCTCCCTCGTCCACCCCCTCCCCTCCCTCGTCCCTTCTATCCCATCCCCTCCCGCACCCTTTCTCTGTTATTTCTCTGCCTCTCCCTCCATATTTCCCTGTCTCTCCTTATCCCCCTTCTCCGATCATCCACTACTTTCTCTCTCTCTGTCCTCTCCTACCTCCTCCCTCCCTTCTCTCCCTCTTGCCTCAACCTCCCCCGTCCACCCGGCCTCCAAGTTCTCCCCTCTGTGGAAGTCTGTAGATACAACCTGTGCTCTATGCGGACACTGGTAAACATGGTCGAGGTCGGAGGTTCTCGACCTGGGGAGCGTGAGTGAAGGGTAGTCCGGAGGAAGACAGTGTTGTAGGAGTTCCTCTTACTATCTTATAATGAGTGCGATTATATTACCTGTTATACCGTTAAATATTGTGTACGAGTGTTGCGTTTACAAAGTTCTCTGTTTCTAAAACTGTTTTTGTTGTGTTAATTAATTGTTGATTTTTGGGCAGTCGGTTGAAGGTGAAAACACCTGCTAGGGGCGTGGTGATGGAATAGTAGAAGCACTGGTCTGGTCTGGACTATAAGTTGGGTTTAGGTGGGTTAGTTGAGATTGAGATAGAACAGGACCGAATAGGTAGAGTTGGATGCTTAGCCTAGGATAGACTAGATTAGGGTGTATTGTAAGTTATCAAAGGTTAGGTTTGGTTATGTTCTATCAGTTCTAGTCAGTTAAGGTTATATTTAGGTCAGTTAAGGTTAGGTTGGGTTGCGTTAAATATAGAGTAGATTTATACTTAGGTGAAATAAAGTCCCGATAAATTTGAATGAAAATAAACCGCATTGACGAAGTCAGACTATACGGTGGGCATCAATTACTAAATGACTGATCTGATCACACTTTTTTAAACTTGCTCCTGTCATATAATTTTACGATAACACGACCTCCCCGGAGCCTGCCATTAATAGTATAAATATATCTTCGTGAGTCACCTGTCATGACTGACACTTCTTGGCGTATGTATAGATGGCGATAGGCCGACCCGCCACCCAGTACCTGTGTGATACTCTTTCACTCTCCCCGCCCTCTCTCCTCTCCCCTCTCTCCTCTCCCCTTTCTCCTCTCTCCTCTCCCCTCTCCCCTCTCTCCCTCTCTCCTCTCCCCTCTCTCCTCTCCTCTCCCCTCTCCCCTCCCTCCTCTCCCTCTCTCCTCCCTCTCCCCTCTCCCTCTCCCCTCTCCCCCTCCCCTCCTCTCCCTCTCTCCTCTCCCTCTCTCCTCTCCTCTCCCCTCTCCCTCTCCCCTCCCCTCTCTCTCCCCTCTCTCCTCTCCTCTCCCCTCTCCTCTCCCTATTTCCCCCCGCCCGCGTGAAAAAAGAATAAGAAAATGCACATAAAAATACCACCTCAGAAAAAAAATGGCAGGCATCATCACTCTCCTTGGCGGAAAAAATGAACGTTTTTTTGTGTATGTGCAAAAAAATGGGGGAGGGGGTGAATAACAGAAAAAAAGAAAGAAAAGGAAAAAAACGAAGGGTGACATGCGTGTTTGATGTTCTGCTGAGGCGCACCTGTCCGAAAGGGGGTTTGTGGAACGTCGCATACCCATCCCCCCCCCGCCACCCCTCTTCCCTTCTTCTAAAACCTCTTAGTCTGCTTTATGACTCTTATTTATCTATTTTAAGATTCTCTTACCCTCCCCATTCTTGCTTCGCTTCTCTTCGTCTTCCGCCCTTTTCTTCGTTTTCCTCCTCCCCCTCCCCTCTTACTCCCCTTCTCCCCATCCTCCTCCTCCTCCTCCTCCTCTTCCCCTCTTCCCCTCCTCCTTCTCCTCCTCCTACTCTCCCTCTTCATCAACCTCCATTCCCTCCTTTACCTAATCGTCCTCATCCTCCTCTTCCCCCCTCCATCGTCCAATCGGCTGGCCGGACATGACAAAATTACCTGCACGCCCCCCCTAACTTGTCCTTACCTGCCATTAATTAAGAGATAGGCAGGTGAACCCCCCGAAGAATGCGAGGCACTCTAGGGCGCGTGCTGAGCCGACTTAAGGAGGAAGAAGGGGGAGGGAAAGGACGGAAAGGGAGGTGGGGAGAAAAGTAGGAGGGAAGAGGAGAGGGGGAGAAAAAGGGGGTAGGGTAGAAAGAGGAGAGGGAGGAAAAGGGGAGGTAGGGGAGAAAGAGGAGAGGGAGGAAAAGGGGAGATAGGGGATAAAGAGGAGAGATAGGAAAATGGGAGGTAGGGGAGAAAGAGGAGAGGGAGGGGGAAAAAGAAGAGGGTCAGAAAGAGAAAGGAAGAGGAGGGAAAAAGGAGGTGTAGAAGTGGGGAAGATGGGGGAAGGATCTGAGAAATGAGTAGAGGGGAAGACAGCGGACGAAGTGGAGTAGAAAAAAGAAAGAATGAGGAAGAAGAATCTCGGATGTTGAATGAGTAAAAAGAACAAGAGAGAGACGAGGAGGGGAAGAGGGACTGGGAAGGGGCGAGGAGGGAAAGAGGCAGGAACCGAAAGACGGGTAAATGAAGGGGAGAAAGGGAGATGAAGGGGGAGATATGGAGAAGTTAGAGTAATTTTTTCTCCTCGTTTTAGTCACGGAAAATTTATCTCGTGAGGCGTTATCCACCAAAGCAAATGATGCGCCTCATTTGTCTCGTATAAAAAAAAGTACTCCTCACCCCCCCCCTCACCCTCCTTACGTAGCCGTGTCGAACTAATGATTAATTTGCTCTTTGAATTACTCTTCTTCTCTTCTTCTCTTTCTTTCCCTCCAGGCATTCGTTTTGGTGGGGCGGGACGTCATTTTGTCACGAAGGAGATAAATTCAAGCGCTTTAATGAATGAAGTGTCTCAGGTTATTTGTCTTAGTATTTGTTTGCTTGTCGCGTCTGTCTCTTCTTTTTTTTTTCCTTGTGTGCGTGAAATATTTCTCGTGCCTTTTATGTTCCACTCATCTTAGGGTTCGGTTGAGTTTTTTTGTTATTTTTGCTATTGGTTTTATTTTTTTTGCTAGTGGCGTCGTTTTTATTACTAATACTACTATTGTTATCATTATTATTATTATCATTGTTGTTATTATTGTTATTATTTATTATTATTATTATTATTATTATTATTATTATTTATTATTATTATTATTATTATTATTATTATTATTATTATTATCATGCCGTTGTTGTTGTTGATGATTATATTGTTGTCATCATCATCTCATAATTTATCATCATCATTATCATCATCATCACCCACCACCAAACCACCACTCACACCATCGTCTCATCACAGTCATCATTACACCCACCACCGCCAAAATTTCAACATCATCACGTTAACATATTCATTCCTTTTACACACAATACGTATACGTCTTCGTTATAATCAGAGAACAGCATTTATGTATATATTACATCCCTACCCCCCCCCATGCCCAAGTGCCGGGCTAAGGCTTCAGTGCTTCGTGGTGCCCGTCCCTTAATTAGGCCAGAGAATACCTATAGGGCAGGTGGGCACTGTCAAGCAACTCCCCCGAGTGCCAAGTGCCATCCATGGGTATTCTTGTCTCACAATCGCTTTCTAAATATAAATAAGATGTTTGGAATATGTCGTGACCACGGGGGAATGGGGGTCGGGTTGGAGGGTGATGATGGGAGGGGAAGGGAAAGAGAGAAGGGAGAGTAAGGGAGAAAGGGAGTGATAAAGGAAGGAATGGGGAGAGGAAAGAAGATAAGGAGAGAGACAGAGAGAGACAGACAGAGGCAGACACACACAGAGAGAGAGAGAGAGAGAGAGAGAGAGAGAGAGAGAGAGAGAGAGAGAGAGAGAGAGAGAGAGAGAGAGAGAGAGGGGGGGGAAGAAGGGAAGAAGGAAAGGAGGGAGGGAGAGAGAGAGAGAGTATAGTCAGGAAAAGGGAAGGAAAGGGAGAGAATAGTTAGGAAAAGGAAAGGAGAAGGAGAGCGTAGTCAGGAAAAGGAAAGGAGAGACAAGGAGAAAGATAGAGAAGGAAAGCGAACTGAGAAAGAGAATGGGGGAAAGAGGGAAGGAGGGATGAAGAAAGGGAAGAAGGGCGAATGGAAGGTGATGACGAGGAAAAGGAAAGGAGAAAAAGGATAGGAGGAAGAGAGAGGGAGAAGAATGGAAGAAGGAGCAAAAAGGCAATAAAAGAAAGGGAGATAGAAAGAGGGGGATGGAGGGAAGGGGAATAATATGTTATGAAGAAAAGGTAGATGGTAGATGGCAATTAGAGATAGCAAGAAGATTTTATAATGATATGAAAGACAGGAAGAATGGATGCAGGGAAACGAAGGGAAGAAGCTCTGATAATGGGAGGAAGAAGAAAAAAGAAGGGAAGGAGTAAGAGGATAAGGAGTGATAAGGGAGAGGAGAAGATAAAGGACAATGGTTGATGAGAGGTGGTTTGAAGAGGGACAAGGAGAGATAGAGGGTGATGTAGTAAAGACAAGAAAGGGGAAAAGGAAATATGAGAAAATACGTCGAAATTGTAAGAGGAAAATGCAAGCGAAAGAAGAGGTCGTATGAAAGCTAAAGTTGCAAGAAAATGAAAAAAATGAGACGAAGGAAGGTGAAATAAGATGAGAAAGGACATACACAGAGAGAGAGGGAGACAGAAACAGAGACACACAGAGGGAGAGAATGAAGAGAGAGATAGAGAAGACAGCCAAAAGAGCAACAAGGAAGCAGGAAATGAGAGCAAATGGGGTCACATGGCAACAGACAAGAAAAATAATATGCATGAGATCATGAAGATGTTAACCCGCGTCTGGATTGCCAAATGTGCATGATCTCATTCTTTAGCAGATATAAGTATATTCTGGGTTTCAAAAATGTTCCAAATTTAGGACTTTACTGCGATTAACGTAAATTTATTGTGTGTCTGTGTTGGCATTTCAGCTTTCATAACTGAAGGGACAAGAGAAATGCTATGTTTGCTAGAGGCATATATATATATATATATATATATATATATATATATATATATATATATATATATATATATATATATATGTATGTATTGTGTGTGTGTGTGTGTGTGTGTGTGTGTGTGTGTGTGTGTGTGTGTGTGTGTGTGTGTGTGTGTGTGTGTGTGTGTGTGTGTGTGTGTGTATGTATGTGTATGTATATATATATATATATATTATATATATATATATATATATATATATATATATATATATATATTATATATATATATATATATATCATATATATATATAATATATATATATATATATATATATATATATATATATATATATATATATATATATAATCATCGCTCTAGTTTTGACGGTCCGCACGCGAATCGGTCACGCGGCCGGACCGGGAGAGAATTTTTGCGTAACGCAGATCGCACTGAATTCCACGGTGAATTGCCCATCGTATCACCGTTGCGTCGGACCCGTGGGAGAGTGAGAGTGTTGCGTTCGCTCGCGTACTGGTAAGTGTATTTTGAACACTAGGGTTTACTGGCGCTGGATGAACCGCCCTCGAAGACGCGTTGGGAGAAACGTTCATTAGCGCGCTGGCAGCAGTCTGTTCATTGTCTTATATCCTGATGATTTTTGTTTACGTGGTTTGAAAAAAAAATATTAAAAATCCTGAAAATCCTGATATTGCTGGGAGGTATATTATGAATCAGAGGATAAGGAAAGAAAATACCAATACTAACAAATCTGAAAAAATAATAGCGGTAAATAAAACGTAGTGTTGATGATAAACTACGGAAAAAAGCGCCGATGTTAAAGAAAACGGCATCTGAATCCTGCCATTCCGCGTGGAAACAGGAGTAAAAAAACAAAAAACAAAAACAAATCAAAACAAAAAAGCAAAGCGAGGGATCTTGGACACTAACAGCAGAACAACATCCCCGACGCAAGAGAAAGAGAAATAAGAGGCGTTTTACCATACGGAAAAGGAAATGGCGCTCGTGAAGGAAATGAGGAAGAGGAGGGGGAGAGGAAATGATAGGTCATCCTCAGGTGTGTGACGGAGGGAAGGAAAAAGGGATAAAGATGAAAAAGAAATAGGGGGTGGGAGTAATAGTACAGACAGACAAAGAAAACAGCAAGAATGCAAGTCAGTTATGAAGACATGGATATCTCGCGCTGAGGCGTCGAGAGAGAGAGAGAGAGAGAGAGAGAGAGAGAGAGAGAGAGAGAGAGAGAGAGAGAGAGAGAGAGAGAGAGAGAGAGAGAGAGAGAGAGAGAGAGAGAGAGAGAGAGAAGAAGGAGAGAGAGAGAGGGAGAGAGAGAGAGAGAGAGAGAGAAGGAGAAGGAGAAAGAGCGAAAAAAAACAGTCGCTATTTTTCACTTTCTCCTGGCGTCCCTAACGGGTCTCCCCACCTGATGGAAGATGACATTTGTCTCGCAAGATCTGCGGCGCGGGGGCTCCTTCCGACGGCCGCGCTGTCTTTCCTTGTGTCTGGCATTTTCTTGCGGAAAGGGCGGAGGTGAGGGCCGAGCGTCGTCCTTTTCTTTCTTTCTTAAAATCACTAGAATGTGTCGTAGGGTTGGGTTAGTATTGATATTGTCCGCAATTACAAATAAGAAAAAGCTGCCGGAAATGGAAATGCGTACGATGAAGAACTTCCACCGATTTTCCGATTTTTGTTCTTATAATCTCTGGAATGTTTATATGGCCACGGGAACATTATGCAGCACGGCCGATTTAGTACAGACATTTCCGATAATGCGCCATGCGAATAACAAGTCAGGAAAGGAAGAAAAAAAAGAAAAAAGTAAAACAAAAGACATCGGAGGAGCGAAAACCGAAGAACTTTCCACCTTATTTCCTCCTTCTTCCTTTCTTCTTATGACAAATTCAAGCAGTCTTGTCCGTCGTGGTCCCACCCCACCCCAGCTCACGGGAAACACGCGATGTTTTCTATGAGCAGGAAGGGATATATTGCTTAGCTGGTGCAGAGGGAAAGGGTTTTCACTCTGCCTCGGCCGTGACGGTGCTTGTGCATCAGGGAAAACATTAATAGCGTGTACAAGGAGGGAGGCGGAGCAGGTGCAGGAGCAGAAGCAGGAGCAGGAGCAGGAGCAGGAGTAGGAGTAGGAGTAGGAGTAGGAGCAAGTGCAGGAGTAAGAATGGGAACGGGAACAGGAGTAAGAGTAAAGGTAGTGGGGAAGAGGAAGGGAGAGGGAGAGGGAGAGGGAGCAGGACAGAAGAGGAGGAGGAAGAGAAAGTGAGATAGAAAGAGATGGAGAAGAAAGAGAAGAGGGATGAGAAGAAGAAAGATGAGAAGGAGAAAGAAAGAGATGAGATGGAGAAGAAGAAAGATGAGATGGAAGAGAGAAAAATAGAAGAGAGTGGAAAGGAGAAGAGAGACAGAGAGAGAGAAAGAGAGAAAGAAAGAGAGAGAGGTGGCGTAACGGCTTTGTCCCGAAGCGAAAGAAAAATTAGGATAGCGTAACTTTTTTCCTCTTTGAAATGGACCTCAGGGGGATTATGAGAGGAAATGGAAAGATAGAGAGCAGGAGGGAGAGAGTGTGATGAGGGGAGAGGATAAGAGGGAGGGAGGGAGGGAGGGGAGAGGATAAGAGGAAGGGAGGAGGGGAGAGGATAAGAGGGAGGGAGGGAGGGGATAGGATAAAAGGGAGGGAGAAGGAGGATGGGAGGGAGAGAATAAGAGTTAGAAAGGGGGAGAGTGAGGAATAGGGAGAGGAGAGAGAGAGAGAAGGAAGAAGAGGAAGAAGTAGAGGAGAGAGAGAAGAAAAGGAATAGAGAGAGAAAAGAGAAAGAGAGTCAGAAAAGAAATCACAAGCACTTAGCCATTTCATTCGGGGCTAAAACACCGTAGTCCTCCTTAGAAACGCGACTCAGCTGCCTTCACAGAGCACCATTAAAGACACCAAGAAGCAGGCAAAGGATTTAGTCCATGGCCACTTTAACATGCCACCTTAATCCCGCCCACCTCCCCCCCTCCCTCTTCCTCCTACCATTGCTTCTCCTTCCCCTCATCCCCTCTGTCCTTACAAGGGAATATTGCACCTCTTAAGAAACGGAAGGATTTACCTGTGAATGCGTCCCCGTGTAAAGATCGCGTCACTGGGGGTCCTTATGGGGATCCGGTTAGGCTTTCCCAAGACGTGATTTCCTTGGTGGTTCCATTTCTTAGGGGAGTGTTTGAGCGTCCGAGGAGGGGGAGGAAGGATGGAGAGATATCATTTTATAGCTTCTTCTTTTCTTTTTATTATTCCTTCCTTCTATATTATCCTTCCTCTACTTCTTATTTTTTCTTCTCTTCTTCTCTATCTTCTTCCTCTTCTTCTTTTCTTATTATTTTCTTCCTCTCCTTCCTATTATTTTTCTTCCTCTCCTTTTTCCTATTTTCTTCTCTCCTTTTCTTTTCTTTATTTCTTCCTCTCCTTTTCCTTCGCTTCTCTTCATGTTTTTCTCTCCTTTTTTCTTCATTTTCTCCTTTTTCTTCTTCCTTCACTTCTTCCGTTTCCGATTTTGGCCTTTAAGAAATGGCAGTCCGAGGAGCCGTTGCTCTCGAGATTATCAAGGCGAGCGGGGAAATGTTGCTTATTGTTTCGTTCGGTTTATTGTTTTTCCTTTTGTTTGGGATTGTTTGCAGTGCATTTTCAGTGTTCCTTTCTTTGCATTATTTCTTTCCTTGACGTTAACCCTTTGTTTTTTTTGTGTTTTTTTTCTTAGAGTGTTTTCTTTTTGAGGGGGTTATTCCATTTCATTATTTTCCTTTTTCTCTTTAAACTTTTTTTTCTCATTCAGAAATGTCTGTAGATTTCGCTGGATTTTCTTCCCTTCTTTCCTTCCTAATTCTACCATTCTCTCCCTTTCCCGTTTTTTTTTTCATCATTGCATTTGCAAATGCTAAATGTTTTCCTCCTTCCTTTATTCTTCCTCCTTCTCCTCTCCTTCTTCTTCTCCCTTCCTCCCCTTGTCCTCCTACTCCCTTCCTCCTCCTCCCTCCTCCTCCTCCTCCTCCTCCTCCTCTCTCCTCCTCCCTCCTCCTCCTCCTCCTCCTCCACCACCACCGCCACCACCACCACCACCCTCCACCACTCCTCCTCCTCCTCCTCCTCCCCCACCCACCGCCTCACCTCCTCCTCCTCCTCTCCTCCTCCTCCACCACCTCACCTCCACCTCCACCTCCTGGGCCGCCGTCGTTTTCTCCTTATACTTTTTTTTCCATTTTTCTTTTTAAAAGTTAGATAATTAAACGTATGTGATGGTCTTTTCCCACAAGAGATTTTTCCTATCCTTGGCCTTCACAGTGAGGAGCTTTCATTTGCTTGTACGATGTCAGTGACTGGTGATTGCGATATTGATTATATACCCAGAGTTTTGCTTGCCCTTGATTATGTAATGTCATGATGAGCTGCGTTATTTAGAAAGAGAAAAAAATCAACCATTAGGTATCTTAATGGCTCACTGTTGTTTAGCTTGATTTGTTTAAATTGCGCCTGATAGTTGATCGTCGTACTTCATCATCGCCCTTAATGTTCGTAATCAGTACTTTGACATTTACCTCTTTAATTGGACTTTAAACGTCTCTTTCTCTCTAAATAGTTTGCGTTTCACGTACTTGTTATCTGTAAAAGAACTGAATTGAGGTCAGTTTATATATGTCCACATGATCTGTTTTTTGTTTTTTTTTAATATGAGTTTAAAAGTAAAAACCTGTATTTTGCTTTCTAGTGATATCAATGAACTCGATTCGATTAACTGATGGAGCCATAAAATTTAAATCTTTACACGGCAAGAGTTCCTTGGCAACCTTGCTCGGGCGCCAGCGACTAGCCTTGCAGTGAAAACTTTACCTTCACTGAGACAGTTAGCTGGAGTCGTCTGGCCGTGAGTTTCTTGAGCACGCTTTGATACTTAAAAGACGCTGGTGCTTTTTATGTATGGGACTTTTGTATACTAATGAATTTAATGACGCCTTAACCACTCCATAATGATTTATGGTCTGAGATTGAGCGTAATTATGTTGGGGGGTGGAGGGGGAAGAAGGTTGATTTTGTTCTTCTTTTTTTCTTTCTTTTTTTTTGCCTTAGGGTTATTAATGATTTGCAATGAATGTCCTCTGTCGATCTGGTAGTGCGAAATTTCCCCAAGGGAGAGAGTGGAAAAAGTGATCGGTGTGATAATGTGCCTGGGTTGCCTTGGAGCTATCGTAGTCGAGTGTAACTTCGCGAGAAAATAGATTGGTTTTGTCGTTATATTACAGTTGATTATAGACATGAGTGAATTTATAAACGCACAGACACACGCGCGCGTTTTCGGGTGTTTATATATGGACCTGTTGTCTGTTTTCATAAGGGATAAATGCGTTTAAGTGACTTTTATTAATTCTTAAATGTGAAAATGATGTAGAGTGAAAAGGGGGATTTCATTATATTCGAAGAGAAGCCCAATGCATACAGAAACCCTTGCAAATAAATAAGTAACGACCGAGAGAGAGAGAGAGAGAGAGAGAGAGAGAGAGAGAGAGAGAGAGAGAGAGAGAGAGAGAGAGAGAGAGAGAGAGAGAGAGAGAGAGAGAGAGA